>JAVCKX010036590.1:0-14234 GCA_034780695.1 Lepetodrilus gordensis | reverse complement strand
TATATATATATATATATTATGCTGATAAAAATATTACTGTTACTAGTTTCGTTTTATTGTATTTTCTAAGATCCTCACATTCATCATGACGTATAAAGTAACTATATTTACCTCCAATATCAAAATATTAATTATTTTAATTTCAAATTAATACTATATTTTAATAATTAAATACTTACATGTAGCTGATTTTATTTAGTATCTTACTGCATCAGTCAGATAATAATTGTTACATTTTAGTTTATGTATTTATTGTTCTTTTTAATACCCCAAATCTACGGTAGCTTGTTTTTGTTAATCAAAATAAAAACAAAGAAAAAATAAATAAAAATATATCTTGATTGAACTTGACAATATTGTTGAATGTCATGTCAGTTTCACCACGCGTGGCGAGTATATCACTCGCTGCAATGTCATCCCAACAAACTACAATGTAACAACCCCCACAATGAGGAATCGCTCAACTAATTACCCCCATTGACATGTTTATGTCCCCGCAATGAACAATTTATGTGACCATCTCGCCGTCTTCCTTTGCCTATGCGAGTTAAAATGAGTTTATGTTATGGCGAGAAAACCCCCCTTCTAAGCTACTGAAGGGGGAAATATAGCGTTTGGGGAGCATTTAGCGGTAAAATATACCCCTGGATAAGTCTACAGGAAAGAAGTTTATGATCGCCGAATTAAGACTAGAGCATAAATCTCTCAGAGACCCGTTTAAGCTCCATACACATGTTAGTCTTGAAGAACTACCAATTGCTCCGGTGAAATTGTTTTCGATAAAATAGTGATAAATATACGAATGTGTGATAAATATGATTTATAACATACATACGTTATCCTATTCAAAAGGCAGATTATTCTGCTCCGGTATTTCCCAACCATGATATATAATGACACTGTTTATGTTATATGATACAAAATATGATATACTATTTAATGAGATATAGATTATTTTTATTATAATGGTTATTAATTTATATTGCGAAATAAACAGCAGTGCTTCTATTAGATCCGATAACCAAATACTAAATATATAGGATTAATTTGAACGTTGCAAATATATACTATACATAATGGATTGTTTTTCTTTTCTTTTCAGATGATGAGGATTAAAAAAATGTAATTTTAAACTCAATACATTACTTATAATTAAAATAGTATACATGTATATTTTGAATAGAAGACATTATTATTTTGTTCTCTATAAAATACACGTACAGCACTTGTTGATTGACAGTATACCATATTGACATGTCAATAAAAATAGTTACACTAATTAATAGTATTATAGTATTATATAGTATTATAGTATATATAGTATTATAGTAGTATAGTATTCACGGAAGCATATTATTCACACTATGATTATCGTTGTTGTCTGTAGCATGTCTCACATACCATAATAACTCATATAGATACATAATACAATTATTTAAATCTAATTCCTAAACTAAAACATAATTAAATGTTTAAGCTAACTTCCCATTACACAAGTGCACAACAGGGAGTGTACACAATAAATAGAACGCCGCTACTGATTTCGGAGGGTAGTAGATACAGGAAGTAAACACCTAAACGAATGCAAACGACACAATCTAAATCTCATTTATCATTTAAATAGTTAAAAAAAACCACACACACTTGATAAATGTTTAAATTTTCCTCCAAGTGTGACGCATCACTTTGTCACTGCTCGCGTCATTACTACTAATAGACAGTGGGGACGAGGGCCCCGGCATTAACGATGGTAATGGTTGCAACGTTTATTGCCGTGTCGTAGCTCGGAACTCGTACATCATGTGGAGATCTAGTCTTACCTGACACGCTTTGCCGCTGTTTGGAGTTCTGTCTCGATTCTTTCATCCAAGGATATATTTCCTGCTTAATCGAGGAGTTCGGATGTAAATTGTTGACGCCTGGTCCCCCGCCACAAGGTATTGCAGAGGTTTGCATACAGGAATTATTATATTGGCTGTCTCCGAATTCCTGTATACAGTTTTCGTTACTGCCGGGCCCGTTCTGGTTGGGAACTGAGCAGCTCGCCGGTCCGTAATAACCAGCAGATTCCGGGGCCATTGCGCTGTAGTTGTATGCATTGTCATACTTGTATCCGTTTTCTGATGGGTAGAAACCTTGGTAAGACGGCATTTGCTCGCAATAGGATTTCTGCATCTTTCGAATTCCAAACTTTATTTCATTCTGAGCAGCAGCGGACATACTATTGCTTCCAAGTTATCACTGCATGTTACAAGTCTCTCAGGTCACGTGACTCCCCGTCCACCAATCAGCGGCCGCTCGTATTTCGCTCTGTTTACCGTGATCTGCAATGAAACACGTGGATTGAAACATTTCAGGGCTATGAAAGTCGCATCAATTATTCCAAGACCATATAAATCAAGGAAATTACCAGGCCTGACAAAAGTTTCCTTTAAATACCTTAGCCGACTAAAACGTACGACAATTTTCTCTGTTCGTCGTTGAGTAAGCTTGTAGTTGGGAATCGTAATAGCGTTTTACAAATAATGAATTAGGAGTTATTTCTACACGTTCGAGCTCGGTAGGAGAGGGGCTAGAGAATGCTTTGTGTATGAAATAACCGAACTGACCACTCAAGTATTAATCATGTGTTAAACAATTCTTGAAACATCTCCCGTCACCGTCAACAATGCCTAGAATGACCAAGGTAAGACTCTGTTGATTAAATTCATGTTTAATTATCTAATACAACTTCAGAACAGTCAGTATATCCCAGTATTCAACAAACGCACTACTTTCACTTATCCTGACTCAATGAATTACTTAAATTTATTATGAACGTTGCCTTTGCCTAAGGCGATACCTATGCAATGACTATATATATATTATCTTGGTAAGCAACTAAATATCATATTTATATATTTGGAGTTTTTAATAATTAAACAGTGTCACATGCACGGAAACTATATGTGTAGTAAAACTAACAATGTTAATGGACTAAATGAGGGCACATGCAGTATAATAATAAACTAGCTACACATAGCAGTTATTTTTCTTACCACGATTATCTTACATTTATTATGTTTATTTCTGTAATATCATCCTAACACATACACGGTTGTTATTAACTATATGTTTAGAGGTGGACTACAATTGAATGTTTAATGTTGTATACAAGTGCAGTCAGGTAATTACTTACAAACAATAACATACAATCATTGCAGTATTCCTCCTATATATTAATGTTATACAAGTTTTACATTTTCCCATAAACTCATACACTACTTATTTCGAGATATTATTTCTGATATGAACGTTACTAATAAACTAACAATGCTTACATGTTTCCGACTAAAGCATATTACACGACCATTTTATCTGAACTTTGAAATCAAGTATATGCATGTCTTGTATATTGTAGTATCCTATTATTAATATTTTGTATTTAATAATAGCAGACGTGTTGGGATATTTCGCTAACTATCATATATTCATATATCTCCATATTATTATAATCATTAAGATATACATTATTCAAATACAATTCAAGTATTAGACTATAATTCACAATTCTCCCATTGCAACGAATTCTAAACTTTTTATTTATATTTTATCAAGACGAAAATATATATTTTACTGACATGTCACATACAAATCAACCGTGACAACATATTTCTATTTCTCAGACAAATGACATGTAACAGTTTTATCTAGGACTCCTTCTAAACCACTAACGTTTCTGAGCTAGAATCTGTTATATTGAATATACAGGCATTTGTGAAAAATCCATTTGCGAAACACGAAACTTTTGAAAACGCAAAGTAAAAAGCATCACATATTGCTCGACTGATACATAAACCTTATGCCCGAGGTGTGGCAGTTTGATATTGTATGCAGATACGCGAACAAAGTGAGTACTGTGTTGTACAATAAAAACACAACACATGACGTGTCTTAAAACATGCCCTCAGGTTGTGAAACATTTACTACCAAACTTTGGTCTTTTATTTTCGATTTACTAAACCTGTCAATTTAACAAACGATGTAGACACCCCGGGGTATATCCTAGTTGTAGGACTAAACAACTATGACATGCATATATCTATGTTTTAGCGAGTGTTTTCAGTTTTATCTTTGCAAGTCATTGCCTTATTGACAAATTAAATAATATATATTTTAACCCAACTGTCTGAAGACAAAACTGTGTGAATGATACAATTTATGATTACAAATAGAATCCTCGTGCTGATATGTCGTTCTGCATTCATCAACGCCTAGGCCAGTAATGGAACTAGTCATGTATGGATAGCTTATTAAATATTTACGTAGTACGTAATAATGCT
The DNA here is from genome assembly GCA_034780695.1 of Lepetodrilus gordensis. Classification (NCBI taxonomy): domain Eukaryota; kingdom Metazoa; phylum Mollusca; class Gastropoda; order Lepetellida; family Lepetodrilidae; genus Lepetodrilus; species Lepetodrilus gordensis. The sequence goes on along the minus strand of JAVCKX010036590.1, from coordinate 9,912 downwards.
GCTCACTTTGGTACACCGAAGTTGGCATGCACATCTATAGATAGTTTACTCAAAGCTAATTAAAACTAATCAGAACAGTCGTTACATTGCTAGTAATACTATATGTATTATGATTTATAGCATGCATATTGAAGCATTCATACTATACATTCACATAAGTAACCCAGGAATATATATTTAATTTTTCAAAGTAACTTTGGTATGCATGTACATTGAACTATACTATAATTAATAATGTTATACTTTTAAGATAAACATCAGTATTCATTTCAATAAATAATTGTGTTTGAAACACTTTGTTTCGTAATGCATTTCGAACGTGATGTATACGGTACTATACAGCCACACTTCTAACTGTGTATATTCATTCACAACTTAAACCAACAAATATAATTCATCTTATAATAAATCAAACCATTTGGTTTGTGCACAGATCCAGATGAGAACATGTTTAAATGGACATATGTGTCGAAAGTCTAGTCGCAGGAGGTATATCAAATTATAATCTGACAGAGAACATTTTAAACAAAGCTGGACTTTGACTGTTGACATGGGGCGAGACGAATCAGTGATGGATGGTCCCTTCTTTGGCCGGTGCTGACTGGACAATGTCCAGTGGCCTTTCTGCACAGCGAGGGGGCGGGGCTCGAACAACGCTGACCAACTAAGAGAATCGTCGCTGCTTACCTGCCCAATTTTAAACTGAGGATAAATAACTCCCGTCTTCAAGGACACCTATACGCTTACAATCTACATGCATATACGAACATTTAATTTGCAAACATAATCTGAGAAAATAACGACTGATTGCATACATGTTGTGAAATGTTTTTACTGTAATAAATTTATGAGTAAGAAATAAAGCAGAATTAATTATAATAATAGTTTATAGCGTTGTGTTGGTATATACATAGGTGTAAACTTGCTTACAACACATATTAGTTTAATGAGTATACATTTGCTTTTAGTACTAATCGTATAGTGTAGAATTCGCAAGACTAATAGTAGTAGTAGTAGTAGTTTGCTGGCAGTAGTAATAATACTTATAGTGATAGCTGTATTATAGTAGCAATCAACAGTAGTAGTAGTAGTAGTAGTAGTAGTAGTAGTAGTAGTAGTTGTTGTAATATACTATCAGAATCATCAGTATAGTAGTGGTCAATAACAGTCACAGCGCTTAAGTTGTGGTGGCATAGTGGTAGAGTAGAGAAACTATTAGCATTTAATAGTTTTAATATAATACCAGCATGTATAGATGGACATGAGTTTGAGATGGAAGCAGCAGAAACAGCATTTCCCCGTATGAAACATAATTTGATTCTAAAATTAACCAAATGTTGGCGATGGTGACATACTTCTCTATCAATATCTCGAAATCTTTAACAAATGAAATGCAATGCACACAGACACTAATTTCGGCTACGAAACCAGAAAAAGAATCATCTATTTTGACAAGCAAGAGGATGCGCAATTATATTAGGGAAACAAAAACGATAAATCTAATATTACAGCTACCTTGTTTTCTAATTAAAATGCACTTTGTCTCAATTTTCTGTCCAGTATCCCCTAATTTTCTCAGAACAAAGTGAAGATAAAGGGAGTTATTACGGAGAGAGTTCGCACCCTACAGTATTACGCCCCTGTCAGTCATTGGCAACTAACATTAGCTCATAAATCATTAGAAGAACGCTTGCATGCATGTCATCGCACAACGTCGTCAACGGGTGGGGCTGGTGATGAGGGTGTTAAGGTGGGGGGGGGGGTGGGGTGGGAGACTGTTGTAGACCATTTGGCTCTGAGACTGCACAACGTTGCTTATCGATACATGTAGACTCCAATCTCGGTTAATCGGCTTTGAATAATTATGTAACATATTGATATTGAATTTGACAGACGTACCAGTAATAAATAATATCTCGAATAGGTAGTTATTGACATTTATGTTCTAGGTAGTTGTTGTGCATGTTGTCTGGGTTTGACTCTGGAAAGTTAAGCCCCTTTATGTGAATAATACCACAGCCAGAACATTATTAGTTTTATTTGTACTTTTCACAATCTTCCCTGAGTGCATCGGTGTGATATACGTGTTCGGATTCTAATGTTACAATTCATATTTTGTAATGTTATTCAACGTATTTGTTCCCGATACAAGCTATTTACAACTACAGTCGTATGCATGTGAATTGAACCTCACATATAGAATGGCACACAATATATAAATAGACATGGACAGTGTGAAATGGTCAGATCAGACTGATAACTAAATAATATATTACAAAATGTAGCATTTGATATTTGAATTACCTTGACCGAAAATCAGAAAATATCCCTTTAGTAACGATTAGGACGTGAATAAACTGAATCGAAGATGATCTTGATTGCTTCCGATCAGCGTACACACGTACACACACACACACTCTCTCTCTCTCTCTCGCACACACACACACACTCACACACACGCGCGCACACACACGCACACACACACACACACACACACTCATGCACACACATTCACACATACATACAAACATATAAACGCATAAACAAGCACACAGGCATATACTTTATAAGAGATGTATCGACCCGTTATGGACAGTGCCAATGAATTTACTGTTCTACCCAAGAAGGACTAATGACCATGATGAACAAACACCCTAACCCACCCAAATCCGTTTTCTGGATTGAACTATTCATTGTCCAAAGCCTAAAGAATATAGATATACCACATTTTTTCACCTAAGACAATTAATCGCTCCAAGCAAGAACAAATTCAAACACAAATTGGCAGGGACTTGAGTTGGCTCTAGCCAATTAAATGATTGTGCAAGCAGCACACGGGGCATGTTTCATCCCGCCAGTTCCCAGCTAGGAATCTGGACTTGGCGTGCCAATTATCTCATTAGGGTTCCGCCGGTTACACTCCCTTTAACACAGGGATGACATGCCCGTATGATGGATCACTCGTAATGACCACTGTCCGAATACACACTGGCCCAAGTCCAGATACGACCCCTTTCCCAAAAGGCCCAAATATGTCCACAGGTCGCCTCCAAACTCTGGCCTACACACGTCTTTGTTCGACAAACTTTTGTATTAGAAGGCAGAGAACAATGGGACGATTTTTCTCAACGAAAAGGCTAAAAGGAATATGTCCCTTCATCTTTGCCGACAGGTGAGAGAAATCTCAGCAGAAGTGTACCTTTGATATGGCTTTGCGTCTGAATAATTTAATAACAGTGACCTTTATGTGTTTGACCTTTTGGGATGTCAATATGTCCGTTAAAGACCCATTTAGAAGTAAATAGGTCGTTATAAAAACCAACAATTGATAATTTATGGACATAAATGTACGTTTAATTCATTGGGAATACACTTTGTTCATCATCAAATGCAGCTTTGATTTCGCTATAATAATCATGTTCATTTATGTGTCTTTGTTGTAAATTTGCTTTTAAAATAATAACTAAAGCGGGGTTTTTTAAACGTAGGTTGTTGTAATTTGTTACGATATGGCAAATTAACATGTTTTCACTAATATGGCTGAGGGACAAGCACATATTTCATGTTACCCAAAAAAATAACATCATATCGATTACGACAGTCATACATCACATGAGTCCACATGGACAACATGTTTTCTTTGAAAGAACTACGTGAAAGAAAATAGCCACTGGCTTTTCCCATTATCCTCATAAATTTACGGATTTGGAATTTTAACTTCAAAACAACCCGTCTTTGTGATCTCACGTCTATATTCTATAGTTTTTATATTGACTTAGGCACCGCGCTTGCTGCGTGAGAGATTGACTTGATGTATTCCACATACGTGAGTGTACATGGAGGGATAGATAAAGGTGCTTATGTATCAAAACACGGTTTACATAGCCTTAGCATCAGTTAGAACTGTTTCCCCGAAAGAACATATTCATATTGAAACAAAGCTCACTTTTATGGCAAACAAATGTATGTGAGTTGACGCAGATATGCTCAATGTGATGTATGATGTACATGTTGTGTATATATGTATACGTGTTTTAATGTAGCACGTTGGAAGTTCATTAAATGACGCGTGGTCATGTGCGAACACCATTATCGTCACTACACTGGGTTTCTAAAAAAAAAATTGGTATAAAAAAGGTCCATTTAACATTTATGCACTCGACATCAAAGCTGTCGTGAAAGTCTACGGCCATACAAAGAACAAATCGACCAGCACTAGTATAACAAATTGTATCTGTCTAGGATTTCCATAGTTATAAGGCATATACAATGACTGAATGCTATTTATATTTGGTATTAATATATTTTCTATAATAGTATACCCCTATTGAAAATGAGAGAGAAAAAAAAAACAATACCCCAGGCGATTATAGCTGACAATAAAACATCAGATAATTTCAAAATACTAAATTAAATTGAGAAGAATAAAAAAAGAACTAACAAAACCTGTATTCTGCACAGACCAAGAAAACTGGCATGTGCACTACTTTTCTTATTTTTGCTTCCAGATGTTCCAACCAATCAACGACGAGAGATTCCGACTGCACGCTGACGTCACTGAGCTGAATAAACAGATTAGTATAAACAAATAACGGTATTGGCCGACGACTCTGTAGTACTCTTTGCCCATGTGAGACGCATTAACACTCAGCATTATATGATCAACGACAAACCCGTCAGCCACAGATGATGAATGACAGTTTACTAATCACATTTTCTACCGTCAACAAATATACCGTCATTCTTGTTCTGGGAATCTTCGTGTTTGTTTTAACCTGATGGAACTATTACTATGCTGTGTATTATTTTAGCAGTGTATGTTTATCATTGGTTCTGTTCCCCATCTGAATGAGATGAAAACATATCCGGATTCTTATTCCAATATGTAGTGGTCATTTAGGCTAAGAGATTTGCGAGACTGTCAACACTGCTCCAATGATTAATGGTCTATTATGATTTACGTTGATTGACATGTTCACCATATCGTGAAATCTACATACCAGGAATCGGATACACACGCGTCGTGATATGAACACTGAATATTTGGAATAAACAAATTGACATATATTTTTTGTTTTTAATAATTATTATCCGGAATTATGAATTTAATGATAAACTGTAGTACTCTGTAAACTACTATCGATACTGACCATAAGAAAGAGAGAGATAGATAGATAGAGAGATAGATAGATAGAGAGAGATAGAGAGAAACAGAAAGAGATTAAGAAAAAGTGTGTGTGTGTGTGTGTGTGTGTGTGTGTGTGTATAGCTAGTGACGATATTCATGCAACCATGAAAGGTCACTTGTGCTTGGCATATCGTATTCCGCCGAAGACATCAGAGCTAGTATATCCATGAGACTACCTCGAGGGAATGAGACTAACTTATTTCATTACGAAGACTCCAGTCCACAATCCTAATACAATACCGGTACACGAACACGAAACAGCAGTCAGTTCCTAAATGGGAACATCTGTCGTATTATCTGCTTCATCATTTAGATCTATGTTCAGCTGTTATTTATCATATTAAATTGTCATGTGCACTATATTTAACGAACAATATAAATCATAATGAGTGTTGTTGTTATATTCAGTATATTCATATGTATTGATATACGACATTCATATGTATTGATATACGCATTTGCACGTATGAGATTGTATATCTACAATCCACATCATGATCGTATACTAATTCATTATTTACATCTATTTAGTAAACTGCTCGACATCAATGGCATTTCTTACACTGATAGGAATGCGTCTGTTACATTTTGGATACAATAATCAAACAACATATTTGTATGTATTATATATTATTAATTTTATTATATACGGATTTCAATGCATTAACTCAAATGGCATTAAATTATAAATATGTACGTGAATGGAAAAACTAAATCCTTTTTTTTTAATGTTAAATTCTGCAGTCCATTGTTTTTTTGTACACATACTCAGATGTGTTACATTGCTTAACACCTTGTAGAAATATAAAATCTCGATAAACTGACAATAACAAAATAACATGTTACCTGTTAACAGAGAATATCCAACCTCTAGTCCGTGCGAAGCCCAGTCCTCGGTAGAATGGCATCTAATGTTTTCACAGCAAGGTGTTAAGAAGTCAATTCACTAGACACCATCCTAAATCCCCCTAGATAGTCCCTAAATACATGTGTTCGCAAGGTTCACACCTTCCCCCATTCATATAAATTCGACACGGAATAGCAAACAAGTAATTCAGAGTGTACCTATCACTCCATTCGAGAAACATACCCACTTTCAATCACCTCGATATACAGAGAACACACGTTTCGGTCCATTTAAGCATGTCCCAATTGCAACACAGATCATTGAACGACACCCTCGTCAAAGCACAGTACATAAGATCACTGGCAGTTATTTAGGAACTTCGATTTATTTTCATTTCCTATAATTCCTTATTTCGGGGTAGATATATATTTATTTCGTGTTTTGGCGCCACGTTCCCGAGAATAATACCGCTCCAGTTTGATCTTTCAAACGAAGAATGTGATTGACACGTTGTCATTTTCAGCGACTAGATGTGAGTAGATTGTGACACAGATAAGACCGTGGGCTGTATGGGGCGGTATTAGAGAAATCTAGCTGATATGTTTTCCTCGAGATGTCTGGATAGCAGTCAGCTACCAGCAGGGGGGTGCTTTGAATCGCTTCCACGTCCTCTGGAATTTATCGCTTCACAGTGGACACTGAGACATACGTATAGAAAATATGATTGAAATGTAACCATATTACCACTTTCATATCTAACTCTTCCAGACATGAAAGTGGAGTCTTAAACTTATTAAATAATGTATTTATTGAATGTCTGAAACGAAACCGCAGGAATACACGATATGTAAGAAAGACGATACAGATTTTGGGGACAAACGTGAACTATATAACTATATACACGCCAAATAGGAAATATAATAACAAACATATTCCTAATTAGATCCCGTGCAGTTATAATTCAACGTTCACCAGCCATAGCGATTCTATGCCAGCAACCGAAAACCCGTAACATGGGCATACTGCTTTCATATGAACTGACAGTTAACATCTGAATTTAGACTGGATGGATTTATTGCTGACTTGGCTCGGTTTATTCATATTAGTATGCCACGATCTTGAGCTAACGTGTATCTGAACCTTTACGTCCTATATAAACATACATAGCCTGTCACAGCATTGGATATATCTTACCGTTCATCCTCAACATCTAGAATACGTGACTGCCTATTCATACGCTACCGTGTGTTTAGTAATGCGTGGAGTATACGTTTTAGAGGATGCTCTTGCGGTCATACACATTGACATTGCTTTACAATAATTCATTTATGTATGCTTCCTCAATACTAAATATAAAGGAACGCATTAATAATTTAGTACATTACCAAGAAGAACACATTGACTTGAATTCAATATGCGTATAGCTATTCCCTCTTTTAATGTCGGCTCCGATATTCCTATGCTATGCATACTAAGGAACTATTGCATCCTTCTGTCTATGATTCCAGATACAATGCAATACATCACCGATACAACCTTTGTTTCAACGGCGCCTCTGGGCTCTATGGTATCCATCTACTTCCGTCAAGAACATGAAGTGTAGCAACACGTACGTGTATCAACATATCCGTTACCCGAGCTATCTGATAAGCGACATATAGCACCACTATGTGTAACTACAGACAAATACGACCTCTGACACGGAAGTAAACCCGATCTTAGCTGAAACTGTTGGTATCTACGGAGTGATGTATGTAAATGCCTATCCCTGTCATTCTGTCTGTAATACGCCAGCTCGGATAAAAAACGATGTAGAAACTGAATATATGTAAAACAATGTGAGTTTCCTCTTGCACCCGGAGAGAGATACGTGATTGTATGCGATCCTGTTACATATGCAACCATAGGACGCCAACCTGTTTATTCTGGTCTTCTCTGGTAGGGCTTATGTTACAGTACAGGGCAAATCTGGCCTCTCTGATCTACTAGGCTGTCTCAACTCCTTTACTAAATGATATGTTTACATCCTCTTCATTGAGTAAGAAGCCTTTCAGAGCCAGTCAACCAACACAAAAAAAAAAGAGAAGAAGATGGCAAGAAAAGCAGCTTCGATTTTTCTTTGAATGATTAAATCTGTGCCAACGTTAGGTTTGGCGCTATACTAACCAAGTTAACCGTTCGAGGACCAATACATATATGCTATATTTATTACAAATATGTTGATGTAGATAATAAATACGTACACATACACTGATGCGCGTCAAATGTATTATATCATTGGAGAACGTAATCCGTGATATAGACTTTTACGTAAATAACCAATCTTATACATAGGGGAAACTGAATTGATAATTAAGTTATCAATTAAATTAAATTGTATTAAAATATATATAAATAACAACAACAACTATCACAATACATGAGAAGTATTTGGGACTATTAACACTGTGGTAGGTGTTTTCTTCTAATAATTCCTTCGTGACAATCCCGAAACCGATATTGGCCATGGCGACATCCTTAAAGAACATTACTGCAATCCAATAGCGGCCGGTATTCAACCCTAACATATGCCAATTGACACAAGTAAACAGTAAGGCTTCTTAATCGAAATACCCGTCGGAACTGCGCAATATTTCATGGTATATAAAACAAGCAGCTTTCTAGTTACATGCGAATCTCCTCGGAAAGTTACACAAGTATTGGATTCACAGCTGGACTCGACGGGGTATCTTCGAAACAAAACTCTCGAGATATGACAAGTCACATGTTTATTTTCCATAAAATATATCGTAAATACTTTTACCATGAAACTACCGGCGCTAACTCGTGCAATACAAATCGGTCTGTTGCGCAAAACGCATCCAAAAAACGGTCCTGCAACGAGACATTCCTTAACGGTGGTCATGCGCTTATAACAACTCGTAACCGCGTTCAGCTTTCACAGATAGAATCATTTAAGGTGCCCAAATTGCTAAAGCAGTGAAAAACACATCCGTTGACAATAAAGTGTATTTTGTGTGCCCCATAAATCAATAAGAAAGAAACCAGGGCCGGCCTCTATCGTCTCCAAATAAATATAACTCATGATGTTTTCTCAAGAACATTGAAAACCATGGTTGAATGGCAGAAAGCGAGCCATGATATCTAAACATATAAAAATTGACCAGCCACAATAGAATACACGGTCCAAAATATCTTTAACATCCTTTGGAAGATCTTGAATATCCAGTTTTGGCCATTAATGAGGACGAAACCAGCCCCGATCGAGACAATGATGGTTCCTCTGAAAAACGAAAGTCCGGCGAGTCTGGTTTCATACTTGCCCTCAACTCGACTGGATGGTATCCTCATCAAGACCAGAGAATGACTTGCAAAACAAAAAAATAGCCGTGTTCGTGTGCGCATGTCTGTCTGAATATAGCTGTCTTTCAGCAGTACCTTGCCGGGAAGAATTTCAGCCCAAGCAGTCGATGAAAGGACGAGAAGTGGAACCATACAGAGCAAGAACGTTCAAGGATTCCTTAAACACCGTCAGTGCCAGATAGCAGTTGCAGGAACAACATAGCACTGAGGAGAAGAGATCGTGTATCATCGTCTTTGAATGAAACCATTTTGAGAACAGTAATGTTATATCCTTCATACAGTAATGCTATCCTATATACAAAGAATAGTAGCAATAACAGCATAATACTTGTTAATACTGAGAATATATACATTTATGAGCATAAAACCTCATTGACAGCATGCTTTCACCTACATAAACGAGAGAAGAAAATGGTATAGATTGCAAATGTTTAGGAAAACAACATGACATTATAATTGTCACACACTTATTCAGTTGTTTCATTAACTACAACAATACAACAGCCAAGCTAAT
>JAVCKX010036372.1:0-14256 GCA_034780695.1 Lepetodrilus gordensis | reverse complement strand
ATAGCTAATACATTGCTAAGAGAGTGCTATGGTCTGTTAGTGGCTAAGAGAGCTCTGTGAAACGATACCCAGGTCAATAGATTAGTGTGCACTCACTTTCCATCTCAACTCACTGGGGAGTATACAATCCCCAATTCGTTGACTCACTAACACTGTATGTGTTTGTATGTTTATGTGTGTCTGTGTGTGTAATAATAATAATAATAATAATAATAATAATGCATATTTATAATCATTGACCTGTGTGCACTCAATTCCTTCTCAACTCCCTGGGGTGTATACAACCCAAGCTGTCATTTAAGGTACTAAAAGGTTATAATTCACATGTCCATCTCATCCTTCCGGGTACCCATTCTCTGCTTGGTTACTAGAGGCATTTTGTGCATATATGTGTATTTATGTATGTTTGTCTGTGTGTGCTTGTACGCACAAACCCTGCCTCTTCCCTCCACCCTACCACTGACTCATAACAAAATTAACTGACCCAAGCTAAAATAGATAATTGATCTCGCCCACAGTCTACACAACAAAGCAAACATCCATAACTATCTCCAGCGGCAGAAGAATATTAGAAGAATACTCTCGTGGCGAAAACAAAAGACGGACCTCGAAGAACCGCACTGCTGGAGAACATCTGACACGGATAAGAGTCAACATTACGCAATTATCCCGGCTAGGTCGGCATCTCGCCACGAACCTCTGCGCACCGATTGGCTAATCTCGTTCACGAGAGGTTCTGGATTTCGTGATTCTCCCCGAGTAATAACACACAGGTTCCCCCCCCAATCTTTATGAATGAGAGTTATCGATCAGTGACGCAAACCGACTCATTCATCGGTCGAATAAAGAACCCCTCAATTCTACGGGAATGTGGGTCAACTTGTTTTCTTCATGCAGAGGAGAGCAAGGAATGGTCTGTTTGCATGCAGCCAGACTCGGGCATCTCAGCGTTCAGGGCTAATGTCTGTGATTTGGGCTAATAACAGCCCCAGTGATCACATAAACATTGTATGCGAGGGAACGGCTTCAATGCAAGTGGATGAGGTCTATTGATGTTTAACCAGTATTAACCTTCTGACGACGGAATTGGATGAGAAACCCGTGTGAGCCTAGTAACCGATACTTTCTTGCCTCTGCAAGTTCTCTGAATTAGCCATGGGAAAATGTGGGAAAATGTGCATTTAATTACAGGACTCTCTTGATGAAGGGTCCCGAGTCCTTGGCTTCAATTCTGGGATCAATATCAGAAACAGCTTTACTCAGGTGTATTGAGGAGCAGTCGGGCTTGGCAATACTTGAATGAACGGTTGCACTGGCAGATTCCTGCCCACCGCAGAGTTGTAGAAAAATCTATACGCTTTCCTAGTTGGAAGGGAAAGTGGTCACTGAGAGTGATGTCAGAGTCTGCACAGACTTCCAGAGTAGTCACTTGAAATTCCTCCACTTGTCGGGAGAGTCGGGAGAGAAGCAAGGAAGTGCTGATGCTGAAGACGCAGATGTACGAGGTTAACGTCTATGCTACAGGTTAACATCTACGCTACAGGTTAACATATATGCTACAGGTTAACATCTATGCTACAGGTTAACATCTACGCTACAGGTTAACATATATGCTACAGGTTAATGTCTATGCTACAGGTTAACATCTACGCTACATGTTAACATCTATGCTACAGGTTAACATATATGCTACAGGTTAATGTCTATGCTACAGGTTAACATCTACGCTACATGTTAACATCTACGCTACAGGTTAACATCTACGCATCAAGTTTATGTCTACACTTGTGTTTACACAGATTCTACATAGATCTGCTGACATGTAAGTTTCTGGTCTACTGTGGGCGGTATATACCTGGATACTGTCCGCGCTGACACAGATTCTACTACAAACTCTGATATCCCAGATCTGCTGACGCGTACGTTTCTGGTCTACTGTGGATGGCACATATACCTGGATACTGTTTACACAGGGTCTACTGTTAACTCGACTAGTTCTGCCGACGTCTACGTTTCTGGTCTACTGGGTGTTGGGTACACTTGGATACTGTTTGTGTTTACACAGGTTCTATTGTTAACTCTCCCCACAATGAAGGCAACTGGAGATGCCCTAAAGAGCTGTGTCTGTGTCTAATCCAGCAGGGAGAGCGTTAACTCTACCATGCATCCTGCACTGTTTACATTGAGAATCTGCATCAGCTGAGCTTTACCTTATCATTTTCGGATGAACTTTGTGACAACTATAAGTTGTGAGAAAGTACTCGACGATTCCATATTTCTTCCTTGTTGACATGCAATAACTGTTAGTGCATGAGGACTGTCAATGCTGACAGCTGAGTGGGATATAAGTAAATTTGGATAACTTTCAAGAGTTTTGTGAGTGTAAACTCTTATACAGTCTACATATTACTGTAGATGTTGACATTACCAGGATAAATTACCTGAAATTGGTCCCACAAACACCTATTCAACTGCAGAATTTTTTATTATTTTCTATAGGTGAATGTGTACTGAGTTTCTCACCGACATATGAAAAGTGACAGGAGAAATGTCTGGCGGCCAAAGTCTATGAATACTTGCAGAACGAGAGCTGGCCTCCCACCTCTTGTATCCAGTTCGATGTCGGTGTCGCGTTGACGTCGAGGAGGAGACGGACTTTGGACCCCACACGGAGACACTCTCTAGGCTTGTTCATGTCGCAGCAAGATTTGTCTTCTTTCAACGAGATATCCGCAGCGAGCCGAGTTTTGCCGAACTCCTAGTAATTTAGATATTCAGGAAGAGAGAAATTTCAAGGAATAAAGGAAGACGAGAGAAATCCTGGTTTATTTATATCTGTGCTTTGCGATTCCTGTTAAAAAGCGGAGTACATTTGTAGGAACTTCAATAACTCCATCTCGTAACGGTTACCTGTTGCCGAAAAAAATACAAGACGAGGATTCACCTTTGACCTTTGAGGTCATACATGTGATTGAGGATCGGAACACATATCGTACTTACTTGCAATTCGCATAGATTATGCGAAGAGGTGACAAAATATCCAGAAACGAAAGGAAATGTTATGTTTGCATGACAATTATGTATACTTTGAAATAATTATAACAGTGTGTAGAAAAAAAATAACTTAATAAGAAAAGAAAATTTAATTCTGGAAGAATTGAAGTTCATCAGAACTGTTATTATTATTAGCAGTGCCCCCTATGTGCAAGAACCAACCATTAACACTGTGTGACTCTTCATTTCTCCTCTTTTAACATTCAAGAGTTCCCAAGTTATGGCCAATCAACCTCTCATAAAATTAATAACAGCCATTATCTCTCTGCGTTGAACTGTGCACATCAGAAAGATTAACCCAGTGCGATCTGTGTCGACGTACACGCGGACCACGCACACTACAACAACATTGACAGCATCTACCGCAGAGAATCGGGTATCTTGGTACACATCTGCATACAGTGGACATAACAGATAAGCCAGAGACATTTCACAATATTGAAATATACCTGGATTTCTTCGAGAAGGACGTATGAATCTTCAAGGTGAAATGAGCAGTACAAGCAAAAAGTCCATTCTGGTAGGTGAATCACTGAAGAAGTAATTTCAGGTTTCAAATCGAGAAAAACATAATTGATGCCAAAATTTATTTTAAAATAATTTTCAATTTAAGTACACATTGAGTATGTCAATTGACCCATGCTTTGTAAACTTTAATTTAATTTGTACTTTGTCTACTTTAACTGACTACACTACACAGGATATATGCGAAAAGGAAAATAATATTACGGAGTTCATTTCCATATCAAATGTTAGAAGGATGATATGGACAAGTAAATGATAAACTTCTAGTGCCTTGAAAGGCAGCTTGGGTTGTATAATCCTCAGGGAGTTGAGAAGGTAAAATAAGGTGCACACTGATCTATTGACCATGGTAATCATTTAGTGCTACGAGCACATTTTCAAACATGAATTCAGCTCAATATATATGTACACAATATCATTATTAGTATTAGTATTATTAGTAGTAGTAGTATTTATTATGGTATTATTATTATCAAATAATGTGCTAAAGCAAAATATTTGACTAGTGTCACTGTGTGAACAATGATAGGAAAATAGATATTACATTAATACTCATGCATTTTCTAGAGCTTTCTCACATGCAGTATACACCGCATAGCATTGGTGGTGACAAATCTGTCTAGCAGTACTTAATAAACTGTAGACTAGATACGGATCCAATTCATTGTCTGATGAGCCACAATTATCACATGCCCTTTTGTATGACCTTTAACCTTCCATCACCCACGATTAAGTGTCTCAATATATTGGATACAAATCCATCATGATGAAACAATCTACTTTGTCTGTCAATGAGCGATTTGTGGAGTTTAAAGAGGTTTTCCTATGCTACAGTGTGGTAGTGATCTGGTTGTAGTGGGAGGGAAGCCTGCAGTAACTATGTGTCTGTTACTATAAGTTAGTAAAACGTACTGTGGGAAGTTCACCTGGTTACCAAATTCATCTCATAAACAGTGATAAAAACTTAACCTTTAAAACTTACTGGCCCAAATAATGATACAAATAACAAATGTTTACAAAAAAAACATGAATTTTGACTGGCCCTTAGGATACCTTTACCCAATGGCCTGGGCCAGTGGGCCAGCAGTAATTTCATAAAGGACATTATATATTGGCTGGATCTTCCAATTAATATTGCTATTACACCATATTTAGTGACTACTGGTCAACTATAAAAAAACTCAAAATGAGTAATACTTTCATAATTTCCTTTTCATCGTAAAATTTCTATTATAAAAAAAATACATTATACATGTCATCTTATTTCCCAGTTATTATTATCATTAACCCCTACTCTCTCCACAAACAATAATAATAATAAGTAGATTTATATATCGCAAGAGCTGCCATGCATTCCTGTCGTTGCAAATGGATGAAACATTCCCACAGCGAGATTAAACACCATTTCCCCCTCCCCCTTCTTAACTAACCCTTTTGACTTATCCCCCTCCCATTTACCAACTCCCCAACCCCCCACACTCTTCCCCCACCCCCACCCCCACCCCACAGTTCCCCCATCCCCACCACCTCCACAATCCCCACCGATATCTCCGACCCCTCCACTGAAGTCCACTTTAAGTAGAGACTTACAAGTGGTCAGACATCTCCAGGTGAATGACCTTTCTTAATCCGACTGGCAGTTCCAGTTCCAGTTCCAGATCTGATGGCCACCCACATGTCACTGACCAGGAGAAAAACTGCCTCTAATTTCATACGTAATTCAACTGATGTCTTGTATTATAGTAGGCTGCTGGCTGGCCAGGCTTAGAACTGGGCTCGCCTGTACAAAACTGTGTTACTATAAGACCGCCACAACTCTGACAGTAGCAATGGTTTAGTCTATGGCTAAGGTTTGTGTTAAGGTCATTTTCATACATTAGACCATAAGGTATCATTTCAACCTTAGCAATCGTGTGGTTTATGGCTAAGGTACCAGTAGTATAATTTCAACCTTAGCAATGGTGTAGTCTTATAAGGTTGGAGAAGGTTATTTGTGTACCACACTGTGATATAAGATGCTCCTACAGTGGGGTTATGCCTCTGGTTCAGTTGGTAGAGCATTGGACTCACAATCCTGAATACCAGGGGTTATGCCTTTGCATGGTTCACTCGGTAGAGCGTTGGACTTGCCATCCAGCAACTTGGGCTTGAATCCCAGGATCGGAATGATCCTCTGTTTCATTAATATTACTTTACAGTTTCATGGCAATGGTATCACTTCATGAAGCTCTTATATTATGTCCACTATGGAACCAATGGTCCATAGCTCTCCCGTAGCAATCTCTTGGTGATCTGGGGGCCTATTCTCCAAACGTTCTTACAAACTTCTTAGCCTAAGAACAGTTCTTAACAATTATTATAGTATGGCTACGAACTGGTCTTAGGCTAAGAAGTTCATAAAAACCTTTCGAGAATAGGCCCCCTGGCACTTTCGAAAGCGCTATGGTCTTGTATAGTGTATACGAGATCTTTGAGAAACGGTATCCTGGTCTACTGCAGATGAAGGTAGCACACTTCCTTTAAACGGACACCATCGGTTTCAGGTTACTTTCTAGGCCTGTAAGCCATGGAGCGATGGACACGTTCAGTACATGTGTCTTTTAATTTAACCAGCTACCTACTAAAAGTGACATAGATATTCCTTATGAAGCAGTAACTCTGATCAACTCAGCAGAGAGAGAGTGTTAAGGCAATGGATATTTCCTTTCATATTTGTTATACTAGTATATAAAATTCTGATTAATCTTGCTTGAAGTATATTTCATTGCATATAAGTCATGTCTCCAATTTTGAGAAAATATAATAATAATAATAGTAATAGTATTAATATATA
Organism: Lepetodrilus gordensis; assembly: GCA_034780695.1. Classification (NCBI taxonomy): domain Eukaryota; kingdom Metazoa; phylum Mollusca; class Gastropoda; order Lepetellida; family Lepetodrilidae; genus Lepetodrilus; species Lepetodrilus gordensis. Next base: position 7,844 of record JAVCKX010036372.1, on the reverse strand, counting down.
TAGTAATACAATGTAGTATGTATAATGATGTTAGTAATAATAATAATAATAATAATAATTAGATTATCATAGAGCAAATTTAAATGCGTATTTGAATGCGTATTTGAATCCCAATATTTATTTATTTTAAAAGAAGAAAATGGTTGATATTCATTCAGCAGGGAGAGGGCTAACAGAGACAATATGGTCTTTCTGTGGGTTATGTCAGCTGTCCACAGCAGCTGGTCCAAGACGTCTTTGTTTCCTTCTACTGGACACAAAGCCAGACACTTGTTCCTAGAACAACTAACCTTGGAAATATTGTATGGACCAAGCCAGGTTAACCCTCTCCATGCTGAAAGCAACTGGAGATGCCCTAAAGAGCTGTACCTGTGCCAAATTCATCAGGGAGAGGGTTAATCTAGGTTCTGTATTTTCTTTTCTCTCTTCCCAATGTCCTTCAAGAACAACCATTTAGCAAGACCTTCATTTCATCTATTTCACAGGTTTGTAATAAAAGAAATAGCAGCATAGGCAAAACATGAAGCTTATAAATGTCAGATCACATTCAAAGGACAATTTCACATAAAAAAATAATTGCATTTAGTTATTGAATACCGGTAGTACAGTTCCGTAAATAGAGATTATTAACCGAGTGTCTTTAGATATATATATATCCTGCACTTGGGGATAATATTTGTATTAGACGAGCTTTTAGCGAATCTAATACATAAAGATTATCCCCAAGTGCAGGATGTATAGGATATCTAAAGACACAAGGTTAATAATCTCTTTATCATCTAATGTCAAGCTTAAATACCTCTCTACAAGAAGAAAACGTCAGTGGGTGAATCGACGTATTTTGAAGTTACGCATAGGAATACATACAGATCAGTAACTTGTAAACCGCTTCACTTTACTACTGATGAATGCACCAAAGGAAAGAAGAACATATAAAACAACTCATTTTTCTTAGAAATAGTGAACATACTAAATCCTGTCGATTTGCACATAACCTCCAATCATCTTCTTTACTATTTCCATAGAGTAGTATTAATAAATAGTAGTATGCCGTCACATGAAAATTAGGTCATATGAAAGAGTTCCCTAATTTGCATAGTTATTAGTCTGCAGATACACAAAATATCTATATACTTGCTTGTTAACATAAACTTACTTGAATTGCAGCCTTATTTCTGGTTATTTCACTGTAATTTGGTAAAATGTTAATCAATACTATGTTACTTTACATGTGTGCACATAATATATGGCAAAATTAAGAATATGTTTTTGGGAAAATCGGCAAAAACAGTGTAAATAATGTCCATATTCAACTTTCCATTAGATGATAAAATTGAAAATGTTAAAGATATATCCTGGAAGTATGTTACCCTGGTTACTGACTGACATACTGACACACAATGTTACACCTACGACTGCACTTGCATCATCCTGGACGCAATGATGACAGTCTGACCAAATCGGGAGGTCCCTCAGAAGGGTCACTCTGAGAGGGACAGGTGGAGGATGTATAATGAAGATTGATACGTCTAGAAAAGTACTCCAAGACGATTTTGGCCGCTAATGGCAGACTTCCTGGCCCCTGTTTCACAACGGCCTCCTAAAGTCAGGAGCTCCTAAAGTTATGACCCAGTTTATCACCTCCTAAGTTAGATGACGAATTAAGAAGGGATATGACTTGTGACATGGTCGTGAAACACTTTAGGAGGTGATAACTCACGTTAGGAGTTCCTAACTAGTTAGGACACCGTCGTGAAACAGCTCACTTTATTTGTGGGAGCGTGAAATCTATCAGGTTGACCTCTGACACAGACTCTCTTGATTCCGCCACCCTCAGGCGTTGCCGTCACTGTAGTCGGTGTAGAGATGTTATTGCTTCTCTATTGAAGGCTCCCTCATCTGTACGACGTCAAATTGAATAAAACCACTTCTTCCAAGAAGCATGTTCAGGGCATTTCAAAGTCATATCTCAAATTTCAAGAAAATATGATAATAACAGTAATAATAATAATAATAATGAATAGATTTATATAGGGTAAATGTCTCCACATTTCAAGAAAATATGATAAAAGTAATAATAATAATAATAATGAATAGATTTATATGGGGTAAATGTCTCCAATTTCAAGAAAATATGATAACAGTAATAATAATAATAATAATGAATAGATTTATATAGGGTAAATGTCTCCATATTTCACGAAAATATGATAACAGTAGTAATAATAATAATAATAATAATAATAATAAATAGATTTATATGGGGTAGATGTCTCTAATTTCAAGAAAATATGATAATAGTAGTAATAATAAGGATTATGATGATCAGTGATAGAAATTTACCTTTAATACTTACTGGCCCGAATAATGATACAAATAACAAATGTTTACAAAAAACGTGACTTTCCACTGGCGCTTAGGATACCTTTAACATTGGGAGAAATGGCAGGGCCAGTGGGCCAGTGGTAATTTTGAACACTGATGATGATGATGATGATGACATGATGATGATGATGATTTTTACTGGTACACAGATCACTCGACCTCCATGCTGAAGGTAACTGGAGATGCCCTAAAGACCAGTGTGTGTCTAATCCAGCAGGGAGAGGGTTAAACAAAGTAATTCTATGCCATATGCACCGACTACCTGCTACCTGATACTGAGGACATAGCCTTGGATATGAGAAATAAAAACTTAATTATGGATTAATTGCAAACTTTCCTGAACATGACACTTTTCCGTGATCTTTTACACAATCATCAACTCTGTATTAAGTGAGATTGTTTCTATTTTGAAACATTCCTTGCACTCTGCGTTATATAGATCATAAAATATTAGTACCTTATTTTATGAGAATAATAGCCAGTATCATATATCTAGGTAAAGAAAAATGTCAACGAGTTCATCTTTAACCCTCTCCCTGCTGGATTAGACACAAGTACAGCTCTTTAGGGCATATCCGGTTGCCTTCAGCATGGAGAGGGTTAATAGTTAGCAATATTTGAAATGAGAAATTGCTTCAGTTGAATATGCTTTCGTGACCTAGTTTAACTCTCTTCTCCCTGCTGAACTAGGAACATGTACAGCTTTTAAGGCATCTCTGGTTGCCTTCAGCAGGGAGAGGGTTAACTCTCCCCCTGCTGGATTAGACATTGGCACTGTTCTTTAGGGCATCCCCTACAGCATAGAGAGAGTTAAATCTGCTTAAAGTTAAAGTCCTTAAAAATAAAACGTTCAAGAATGTTTCACAATATCAGTGAATGTATTTCGTTTCTGATGAATTGGCAGTAACATTTGCATTTAGAAGGCTATTCCTACACATTCAACATCTCTGATATATTTTTTGGTATAGTTTTTAAATGAAGAGATGATCAATTTAGAATCCCCATTTAACTTAAAGATTCACAACTATCTTAGCACTGACACAGAAGGTACAAACCATTGCTTTCAAAGGTTATAGTTCAGAAGCAAAAAGTCCCTTTTTTTCCACTTAAAATTATTTTCTACTCTGAAAATCAGAGACATGGCATAATAATTAATATTAAGTCTTCTTTGTTAAATACATGTATTCATAGCTACAGTAATTGAGAGGCCCACTCTTAAATCCATGCTGATGAAATGTGTTCAACTTGTACTCCCTGAATTGGGTCCAGTTGTATTAACCCTCTTCCTGCTAAATTAGGCACAGGTACAGCTCTTTATGGCATCTCCGGTTGCATTCAGCATGCAGAGGGTTAAACAGTTCAAGTTAAATACATGTATTCATAACCGGTAATTGAGAAACACACTCTTATATCTGTGCTGATGAAAGGAATTCAACTTGTCCTGCATGAATTAGGTCCAGTTGTATTAACCCTCTCCCTGCTGGATTAGACACTGGCACTGCTCTTTTTGGCATCTCTGGTTGCCTCCAGAATGCCAAGGGTTAAACAATTCCAACTTCCATCTGCTTCTGTACATTGAGTATGGAAAGGGAAAGTTATCGTACAGTTGCTGCTCATATTTCAAAGGGATAATTTCAATGGATAATGATATTTGGAGATACCTATTAATAATGCATTAAACAAGTGGCCCACACTCATCATTATGAGATAAAAGGGGTCGAAAAGACGTGGGTGGGATACAAGAACCATTCATTGGAATTGGTTGAATAGATCTCACCCTACATATTCCTGGAAAACTGAATGTTAATGATATATACATTATAAAATAATCGTACCAAGTTCACTTTTCAAAATGGCAAATATTTTGAGCAAGGGCCTAAATGACAGTATTTTTCCTTATGGATTGTTTGAACACATTGAACATCAATGCTGGAAAGTCACACAAATGCCAAATATAATTTGTCTTAGGGTGCCCAGAAGCAAAATGTTAACGGCACAATATTGATCTATTTTGTCTCTAAGACGATTCCCCCCTCCAATGGTCAATTTCAGAGACGAGGATCAAACTATTGCAATTTAACGTCAAACACAAACTGAATACTTGAATAGCATTAGTTGATCAAGGGTCATATTATTAGAACAGTCGTTTTCCTTCAAAGCTCATATTAAGGTATAAAAAAACAACATATTAACAATAAATTGCATAGTATCCACATCCTAATTTCAGAATCACAATAATACCCACAATAATTATCGAGTAATTGATAAAGAAAAAAAATCAATCTTCATCCAAGATGAGAAACCCAAATTTAACATCAAACTAATTAATATCCCATTGATTTTTTTTCCCACTGAATTTAATCAACTTCAAACAGAAAACAACTAGGCAGGAACACCATGTTGAATTGTTAATAGACAACAGCCAATGCATGATCTTCCCAGCTGTATTTGGCTGATAACAAGCCAATTAAAAAATATTTTTTTAAGTAGCGCAGTTCTAAATATACAAAGAATTTTCTCAGTAATTAAAGTCAGACATGGTATGGTAATGATAGATTTTCAGTCTTGGATTAGCGCAACACTACTATTGCTTCATGCAGACGGGCTTGTGCGTTACCTGCCAAGTTAGCCCGGATGGTTGATCAATAGCGTACATACGTCATTGGCACAAATCCTCCTCCATACAAGAATCAGCCACCGATAATTTGACCGGGAAGCAGGCAGTTGAACGATGCTGTTATACAAGAATGGCGTTCGATCGTTATACAGGGTTTGAATAAAGCCGTTCCTTTACCTATTATTATCAGGAGGCTGATGTTCATCTGTGCTTGTAACCCATTCTTAAAGTACTCTGGCATTGACAGGAACCAACCTGTCACCCCCTGGACAAAATAATGGAATCTCCCGATATCCGTATCTGACATCCCTCTCATGCGATTGTGCGATAATGACCTACAATTAATAATGGCGAGACGTGCGAGTCGCTTTAATTGGCATGAACTGAATAAATGCTTAAATTAAAGAAGACATAGGGTGGTTTGATACTAGAATAGACAAAATGCTTACTTTCGGAACTATTTATAAATCGGTTGGCAATGATTGACTCCTATTGGTTAATGGGTTCTATTTCGGGGGTGGCTTCACCAGAATCATTATTGGAATCCACATGAAAGACTTCCTCCCACGATGTATGAAATATTTATAGATTGATATAAAACTGTATACGCACTTACGAAGTGAGTACATAAATCTCTTTTTGACTTTTCTTACTGGCCTTTGTGATGTTGACATTTAGTGCGCATTCGTGATGAGGGACGTGTAGGCCTATTATGCAAAACCTATTTCCAGCTTGTAACCCTCATAAAGACCCCGTAGATTTCTGACACACGTGTAAATTCAATGAATTTTATAGCATCATTATTCTAATGACTGAACATTTTTATTCACTAACATAACAATGAATATGTTCATTATAGAATGAATGTCAACATTTATTATGAGAATGTGATACAGTGATATGCTATATTGCCAAATTTATCATGACGAATGAGGGGATTGTTCACTGAAACATATATAATTGGCTTATTACTTGCAGTAATTTGTTCCTGATGATAAAAAACATATCATAAATGAACAAAACACATTATAATGTCAATGCTTATTACCAACAGGGATGGTATACAATGAGGATGCAAATTACACGATACGTCATAAATATGTTTTTATTTGGCAATACTCATGTTCTGTAAACATATTTTGCATATTATATGTCATGGCACTCATTCATTATCGAGTAGTGTTATCCAATTGGCTGTGAAACGTAGTACATGTACGTAAATGTACTATTTCAATCTGCAGTAGTAAACAGGATATTTCGTGTCTCTGTAAACGTACACATTTTATTGATCGAGGTCCATCTGGCTGTTCTGGTCACAATATTTACCAGTATATATTTGTCAATGGCTGACCACTGGTAGGTTTTAATAGAGCACTCAGCCAATCAGGAGTGACCAGGGAAATACGCCCCCGATTCATCCTACTTTGTCAATTACAGAACTATCTGTAGTAAACACGCATTTGGGAATTATTCAAGGGAGGATGTATTTTTGTTCATGTAATATATTGATCATTTTCTAAATTACTGGTTTATATTTTCCAATTTATCATTATGGATACTCCATGCTTAAAAATTAGATCCACCCCTTCTAGTAATTCATTAAAAACAACAAAATAAAATATTTATTGTTAGATATTAATTAATTATTTTAAGTAATACATTCACCCCAATGTTAAATATTCATAGCAAAATAATAAAATAAATAAACTATTCAGTTAATTAATTCCTAAATCCTAAATATCCCATGCTAAGCATTCAACATAAAAACATTAGAATTAAATAAATGTATCATTAGAATTAATTACCCAGGGTAATACTCCTAAATCCATCCCCAAGCCTTGGAGCATTCAACATAAAAAATATAAAAAATGAAATAAATATATCTATAAAAAGAATAATGATTATTTCTTAAAGCTTTGACATGAAAGATATTATTCTGCCAAGTATTTTTCAGTCTTGACGTAACCGCGATGGAGATAGATAACAATCCGGAAACATTCATCTACAACGTGACGACAAGCATAAAGCATGGACAGTTATATCGATAGTTAGGCAATCAGTACCTTTATCCCCCCTTCTCCAGATCACAGGACGAGTGGGTGTATATAGACTAATTAAATAAGCATTCGTCAATATGTGATCCTCTTTCACCACCATTAAGTGCAGGTTTAGCCCTGCGATATAGCTGCTATGATTGTATCAAATCAGGTGGGCTCACCACACGGTTCCATAGTGGCGGTATTCTGTGGTGACTGCCAGTGTGTGGTTCGCAGTTTCTGATCTCGGAGGCATATAACCACAACCGGTCCTAGTAGAAAATTGTGAGTGACAAATTGTTTTAATTATTTTTAGGACTGTATTGAAATGATATTCATCATTCCAAAATTGTATTGATAAACTTTCTGGTTTTGATAGTATTGTAGCTTTAATTTATTTGAATGCTTAACATTGCTTTTCAGTGAGAACAGTCTCTTTATTTTTTTTTATTAGAAACATCTCCTCACTATGAAAGAACATATACCCTTACAAATAATGTTGGTAATTTATCTTGTATGTAAACAAATAGATGTAGAGTCTTGTGATTACATTGTCATCATTGCGTCCTTACTTATATTGTTGTGTGTTCAGAAAGACCTGTTAATTTGAGAGAGAAAAAATAATGCCTAAAATGTTTGTATGTTTTATATTAACTATTGTAACGTATATTGACTTTCCCGTTTCAACTCTTATATTTGTCCTGTTAAAGCGGAACTGAGCAGCATATGTTTAAGGGATAGAGTACGGTCTACCCCTATATATACTGTATTAAAGTATAGTTTTGCCCTGAACTATTATAGTTAAA
>JAVCKX010036261.1:0-14260 GCA_034780695.1 Lepetodrilus gordensis | reverse complement strand
GCATTGCCACTCTACAGTCAGTGCATCCTATCAATATCGCGTTAGAAAGGTAACTTTCGCGAACATTGATGCCGGGCCCCCTGGGCAGGATTTGAACCTGGAACCTTTGGCTCCGAAATGCAACACTCTACCACTGCGCTACATCCCGCCCCACAAACACTGCTAGTTCCAACAACGCACATTAACGAGACCCAACTCTCATACCTGTGGCGTCGGCCTTCCTCTTCTTGGCGGGCACATCGCTGTCGTCGTCCGACATCTCCATCTCGTCTTCCTCTCTTCCTTCCAGATACTCGTCCTGCTGGGTGTTGCGGATCTCCTGAAACAACAGGAAGTCATGTGACTTCTGCTCGTGTGGTGTCATGTGCTGTGATGCTTGCACTAAATACAGTGGTATGTATCCAGTGTGTGTATACCACACATTTGCCATAATATAACAATAATACGTAGTATTTCTTTTTTCTTCTTGTACAAATATTTAAGACCAGTATTGCACATATTTATTTTTTCTTCTTCTTTTTTTTTCTTCTTCTAAAATGACTATCAAGCACAAACATTTAAGACCAGTATTGCACATATTTATCTGTCCAAATAAGTAATGAAACAGAAATTGATATAGCTTAGACTTAAAGCAAGATTGGTGTAAGACAATGTGAGCCAGTAGAAGTTTCAAACATTTGCCAATTAAATACATGTGCTTGAACGGTAATTAAATAAAAATATTTGATTTAAATTAATATTCTAATCAAATTATTATGGAAACAGTATTACAAATATTGTAATGAATAATTTAAGAATGACATTTTTAGAAATTAATTCAAAATATTGTTTCATGTTGCTTCAAACAATTGTTTTAAAAAACCCATGAATCAACCAAGATAAACTTTACAAATAAAAGATTTCCGTCTACACATAAAATAAATGTTTACATTTCAATATGCAATGACGATGATCTTGGACTTACACAATAAACCCTGACGACATTATCATGTAGTGTTTCTTCCAAAGGAATGACAACAATACATAATGCATATAACAGAAGTGCAGCTGTTTGCAGCAGATCACAGTGTGAGTGAGTGAATATAGAGTTTAACGTCGCTGCGGGAATCTTTCACCCATTTGCTACGAAGCAGATCACAGAGACATAGCGCTAACACAGAAAGTACAGATGTTGCTGGAGTCAATATCAGTCACTAGTACATCCTCGCACCCCAGGGGTACCTTTAATTACGTTCACACTTCAGTGTGGTACTATGCAGCGAGTCCTGAGCGTAATAAAGTATCCCTGGTGTTAGAGGATATCACTAGTATTGAGAGGGACACAGATCAAGCCAAAACATTCCTAATACATACCTAGATAATCACACTCCTATTTACCGCAATCACCTGAGAGCAACCTCCTACATACCCAGCCAAATTAGTCATCATACTCCGACAAACATGGAAATAATGAGCGAGATGACAAATCTGGATGCCTTAACCCGGTCGTGAATGGAACTAAATTGTCGCTGACCTGAGCAGTTTCATCATCTCTCTCTCACTCCTAAATACTATATGCTAAAACAACTGTATAATCCTAATCTTTCAATAGAATAATGTATAACCCCCGGGAGCAAATGAGGAACTCTCATATGCATTTCAATAAACTGATGTAAATAATTCATCCACGACTATTATGAGGATGGTGAACAACAGGATGGACATAAACAGATCTGATTACCCGAGTTTCAAAGATTTCAATATTAACGCATTCCAAATATGTTTTACCAAATTGATTCCAATACATGTTGCACTCGTTGATATTACATAACAATTCCTTGATGCCACCAGAGAATTAAAAAGACATGGTTAATAAAATGCGCAAATCTAATGGCGTGATGCAGGGCTTAGCTAAATGAGAGTGAACGCATACAGCAGTTCATCATCAGTCCCAGGCGACTCCCATTTCACGCGCGTTACAAGTCCCCGAGCAACAGTTGCATAAAGCAATGTGCAGCGCAATAATTATTTCAGGTAATTAATTAATCAAAACAACAAACATTGGAGCGTAACGTAGTTGTTTAGTGATTCTGAGCCCCCACAGAATGTATTATTACGGGAAAAAGACAATGAAAACTGAAAATGAAACCACTTTACTATCTAGATGAATAAATTAGGAGTGCTGTGTCCATTGCAACATTATATTCATTTTGATTGTTTAACCTCTGACCCACATTTCCAACTTCTAAAATTACGCATTTATTTTAGGTTTGGCATCCTAAACATACGTGCTGGTTAAAAATATTGATAATTGCAAATTACAAATTATTTAGTAATGATTATTGATTTTAAAACTGTTATTGATACCTATACAAAGATTTATTGATTATAAAATAAAGTTTTTATTTATTTGTAACAGACGTTCAGAAGACACTGACAGGAAGCAAGCAGCAGACACATTGTCAGCCTGTTAGGTAGTAGGACCCAGTATTTGCCTATATTTCTATCTGGTAAATGTTCCAAATATTTCGAGTGAGTGTGTGATTTATTGTTTTACGTCGCAGCCGGAATTTTTCACCTAATTACGAAACAATTTTTAAAAGAGAGCCGAGTATGTAAATTATTGCTTTACATCGCTGCAGGAATCTTTCATCCATACGCTATGAAACAATTCAAAAGAACTAATGCTGATAAGTAACAGCATCCACTTCACAAAGGTTCCATTGACACACAGATTGCTTTGTGGCATTTCAGAGATTGCATGCAACATTGACACACCCAGTGCAGTAATTCCATAGATATAAAATATTAATAAAATGATCCTTATGTCAGAATGGCTTCCTACTCCTTTCATTCATTGCATGAACACCTTCAGCTTACCAGGCAATCCCCACCGTAAATGACAAGTTACAGCGCACAGCATTACAATACAAATTATAACTGTGCATACAGGACGTACATGTCCAAAATCAATTCTGATATTGATCTACCTCATTAACTATTGATGAGAAAATGCAATATGCGTAGAGTGCTTTGACGTTTGAGAATTAAACTAAACATTGCTCATCACGACACACTGCAGAGGCCATTATAACAATGCTCGTGTAGTAATTTTATAGGCAGGTCTGACGTTGTTTACTTTCCTGTCGTCAATCATGTTCCCTATCTGTGGAGAAAAATAATCAGTTAAGACAATTGACCTATAGCGAAGCGACAGCCCATGGAAAAGTAGATCAAGAGTTTCCACATGCTTTAGCATGCTAACAGATGATTGTGTCGATCAGAAAAATTCAAGTTGGCATTTCTTCCACGCACATGGTTTCACAATATCATTTAGACACAATATTACTATCATTTAGACACAATATCATTTTACATGTAAAATATAGTTGTCACCTGCATTATGCTTGCCTTTCAAGATGTTATTTGTCGGACATCTACCATGTGGCTAATCAAGTTATGCCCAGCATTAAACTTTGTTGTATTATGATCGACCGATGGGTATTATCACTACCTGGGCGGCCGACTGCTCACGATAGGTTAATTGGCAAAATAGACTCCTTACCTTGGGTGCGATGTCGTATGAAAACTCACCTGAACAATGATTTTGTTTATTTGCTAGAAGCAAGGAACATGTTTGACAGATCTTACCGAGGAGAAATCGATCAACAAACATCATTTTGAGGATTTTATCATTTCTATTAATCCTCTCACTGCTGGATTAGATACAGACAGCTAATTCGGGCATATCTAGTTGCCTTCAGTGTGGAGATGGTTAACTCTCCCTGCTGGATTAGACAGACACCACTCCTGGCCCCGAGATTACAAAACTTTCTGAGAATGATTTCATACTCAACTCAGAATTTTGTTCATAAAATGTCATGTGATGTCATATCCGGAGTATGCTGTGAGTTTGAGTTATAACGTCACATGACGTTCTATGAACAAAATTCTGAGTTGAGTATGAAATCGTACTCAGAAATGTTTCGTAATCTAGGGCCCAGGGCATCTCTGGTTGCCTCCAGCATGGAGATGGGTCAGTGTATAAATGGATGGGGGCTGTAAAATGCTGGATAAATCTGTCCTAACATTACAACAAGACAAATAAGCATTTGTGGGTGGAAAGAAAAGAAAGCTGAAATGTGTTACGATGCTAAAAGTTTTGGATTTCACAAAAGAGTAGCAGATGTTGTGTCAGATGTTCATCTCAACAATACACACTTTCCTGAGGTCTTACTCCATAATGGTCATATCGTATTCTTGCAACTTATTCACAACCTTGTGAAAGTCACATACATTCTCAAACTTCTGATCCTGTCCTCGAATCCAGGCCCTCATATCCTCAAGTTTAGACCCTCATGTCCTCAAGTTTAGACCCTCATGTCCTCAAGTTTAGATCCTCATGTCCTCAAGTTTAGGCCCTCATGTCCTCAAGTTTAGACCCTCATGTCCTCAAGTTCAGACCGTTAGGTCACAATCCACTCATGATTGCTTATGGAATCGTCTTAGAGGTATAATAAATTATTCTGGCCTCAGAAAAGTCTATATTATACTACCGTCAAAAAACAAAATGAACGCATAATTTATGACATTTTTTCCCTCAAAATTAAACAGAAGCACCTTGTAAGTACCACTGATACACAATATACATAGACGTGCAATATAGTATTGCCATTTAGCATATGTATTGTAAATTTCATTGCTTACTCGACTCAGTGTTGACATACCGGTATACCTCTTCATGTGCCTACATTTAAAAGTAATATATAAATATCAATATTATCGTTCCTTTAAATTTTGACGGTAGTATACATTTGCAGGAAAACGTCCAATGCCCTATTCAACGTAACTAGTGCCCCAATCAATTTTATTTAAACATATAAATGTGAATAAAATTGATATTTATTCATCATGTTCATGGATACAAAAATAAATAGAACAGACTTTCATCAGATTTGTCTAATGAAAAGAAAAAAGTAAAATTATTTCCAAAATCACTTTATTAAGTCGGGCGCCATTTAGGTTGACCGTTCGGGTACTGAACTGTATACTAACCTCGGCTTGTTTACTCCAGATGTCAATGTTCTTGCGCTGAGCCTTGGTGAAGTGGTCCCATGACCGCTGCTTGGTGGCCGTGGAAAATACTCGCACTATCTGATCAACTTAAATAAACAGGAAGTGTCCCCTGGTTAGTGAGATACTGACATCATACATACCAATTTTTCTCGTAAGCACCATGTGTGTGTGAACCAAAACTTACAATCAGGTAAAGGATATGTTCTGACTTAATTCGATCAGTTCACCAGTGTTGCAAAAAGATTCAAATTTAAAAATTTGTTGTGTTCGATCTACTGACTAATACTCACTGTGGGTGCGAATGGTAAAGTAGATAAGGCTGATGTTAATGGAGTTGTCTTAGGTGATACTCACATAGAACAATACCTACCGAACATGTTCAGACAACAACAGACTGGTCAGTGATGTTATAATGTGTACAGAAGAGTCTTCAACGCTGTTTGGACATTGTTCATAGCATATGCAGAAGAATGAAATCAATCCACTCTGTTGAAAGTCTTCTTTTTTTTCTCAAACAAAAATATACTGCATCGTTGTTTATCTTGCCAAATTATTACCTGATAATAATAATAGTCTGATTACAAGTAATATGCCGTTATATGCCCTGAAAACATGGAAAGGAAACAGCTCCTATTTGGACTATACTTTTTCTGATCCAGTTAAATCTTCTAATTACAGTCAAGGGGGAGTCAAGTCCTATTGCAGTCAAGGGGGACGTTCCTTTTAACTGTTCTGTCTGTCTGTGACTTGCCCTGTCCAATAATGTTCAAACATGAAAGGAACGGTACGCACACTTTTCCCACAGGCAAGATGGTGCAAAGACAGCCTTTATGTGTGATGTCCCTGTTCTGTCTGTCCCTCCTCGCTAGGGTGTCCGGAGACCCCCGAACAGTGTACTATAATACGGTGAATGGAATATCCCATTGTTCTCTTTTATACCCACCTTTCATGATAAGAACAGAGTTACATCCCTTGGCTATTCTGGTGGAACTATTCTTAGAGCAAGGCAGAAGCGGCGTTTCATTTGTCTAAACCGGCTAGGCTCGACATGCAACACTTTGGCTGATTCGAGAGTATGTTACATGATGTCAAAAGTGCGAATACAACAACTCGACTGACTTCCCTCCAGCCGAAATTCACCCATATCTGATGACCAGCACAAGTGGAGCAAGTCAGCGACTTGCAAATAAAACAGTCTAGCTGCAGGAAGTACATAAGCGGCGTACGCCAAACCTAGCCGGTTTATGCAAATAAAATAGCCCTATAGTCAAAGTCTGAGCTTTACCTTACCATGTGTTCAGGTCATTTTTGAGACGATTTACCCTTTTCCCCCCATGTTCTTCTTTGATGATCGATCATATCCTTTACCTGATTGTTGTAATGAACTGGTAATGTGATTCACAACAAAGACCCGGGCCCCATTGATCAGAACACTTGTAGGTCAAATATTAGGAACCAGCTACAAGCGTAAGTCCATTGCATTAAACATTTCTATCTCTAACATACTGAAGAATATGGGTAGCTAAAATGATAGAAGTGTTTTTTGCAGACTTACACTTGTAGTGGGTCCCTAAAATTAGACTTGAAATCAATTATAGCAGCAAATGCAAGTGTTCTGGACAAGGGGACCCAGAGTCACATTATGTTTCCCAAGTTGTCTCGAGTTACGTCTCAGTAAACCGCAGTAGGAATGGATATTGTTTATCTCCTGGTAGTGCCTACCTTCATCACTGCACATAGACAGACATATACTACAGATATGAGAGAACCTCATTTATTAGTGGTACTCCCCAATACTTACCTTCGCATCGATTACATGTATACGTAGGGCTGGCTAAATATATCAATAATCGTGATTATTATCAATGGAAATATATTAATGATTATTGATATAAAAACTGTGTCATCAGCATGTGACCAGCATGAACATATTGTCAGCTTGTTAGGTAGTAGGGGGGAGTGTGCTTTCCTATATTTCTATCTTGTACATGTTCAAATACTGTAAATCATGAAATTAATGCGTCACTAATTTAATGCGATTTTAGACATAAATGCGACACCAACAAAACAAAACCGGTCATGTCTCCATACATGTTTTTTCCCTGGTCTTACCTTTAATGCACAGAAATTAAATGCGACAATATGCCGGTCGCATTTTTCGCATTAATATTCTGCTCGCATTCCTTCAGAACTGATTTGTCTCATATTTATCGATAATTGATCAATACTAAGCTGACAATTATCGATTTTTCATATAGCCAGCCCTAGATATATATGTAAATTATCTAAAAAGATCAGTGATTAAATGAATGTGCTTACAATGCATTATATAATTCAATCTCAAAGCTACTTGGACAATGTACCAAACTAAGTCTTTCATCTACAGGGCCTTTTACCATCTCCCTATTGAAGTATCAAAATCACTGTTCTACAGTGCATATCTTGATTCTCTTCAGAAATCAGAAGGTTAACACATAAGGTTCTCATAATTTTCAGAAACGTAAAATTTCTGTTGCAATACATACCAAACTGCAAAGCATCCAAGACAGTAAAATAATTTGTTCTAGCTTTCCAAAGGGTAAATTCCAAAGTAAGACTATTGCTGGGGTTTTCCGTGAACAAACATGTTAGTCTACGACTTATCATTACAGATATCATGACGAGATCTTCGAAACATGACTAACAACGTCAATCATGACGAGATCTTTGAATGTGACGAACGACGTCAATCACCACTAGATCTTCGAACATGACTCTCGCAACAGACTCGAGGCCAAAACCGAGTGTCCAACATCCCTGTGACTGACCAAGCCAATGCAGCAGTGGTATAGCTTGTTGTGGACACCTCACGAATGCACGGACGGACTGACGGACAGATACGTGGACCACTCACATTGTCGGAGGATCTCCTGGAGGCGGAATTTGGCCTGCTGCTTGACGCGCTCGATCTCTTCCTCGCTCTGCTGCTTCTCCATCAGCAGCCGGCGCACGTGGGAGTTGACGCACTGGATCATGCTATAGAAGGATGCGTTGCTGCGGCGGTTGCAGTCACCCTTCTCCATCCAGATGATCAGGATCTCCGCCGCGTTCATAAACTCCTCATCCGCTGAAAATTGCCACAGAGGTTAAGAAGGTCAGAGGAGGAGGAAGAGGAGGAGGAGGAGGAAGAGGAGGAGGAGAAGAGGAGGAAGAAGAGGAGGAGAAGGAGGAGGAGGAGAAGGAGGAGGAGGAGAAGGAGGAGGAAGAGGAGGAAGAGGAGAAGGAGGAGGAAGAGGAGGAAGAGGAGAAGGAGGAGGAAGAGGAGGAAGAGGAGGAAGAGAAGGAGGAGAAGAGGAGGAAGAAGAGGAGGAGAAGGAGGAGAAGGAGGAGGAGAAGAGGAGGAGGAAGAGGAGGAGAAGGAGGAGGAGGAAGAGGAGAAGAGGAGGAGGAAGAGGAGGAAGAGGAGGAAGAGGAGGAAGAGAAGGAGGAAGAGGAGGAAGAGGAGGAGGAAGAGGAGGAGGAGGAGGAAGAGGAGGAGGAAGAGGAGGAGGAGGAGAAGAGGAGGAGGAGGAGGAGGAGGAGGAGGAGGAAGAGGAGGAGAAGGAGGAGGAGGAGAAGGAGGAGAAGAGGAGGAAGAGAAGGAGGAGGAAGAGGAGGAAGAGGAGGAGGAGGAGGAGGAAGAGGAGGAAGAGGAGGAGGAGGAAGAGGAGGAGGAGGAGAAGAGGAGGAGGAAGAGGAGGAGGAAGAGGAGGAGGAGGAGAAGGAGGAGGAAGAGGAGGAAGAGGAGGAAGAGGAGGAGAAGGAGGAGGAAGAGGAGGAGGAGGAGGGAGGGGGAGAAGGAGGAGGAAGAGGAGGAGGAGAAGAGGAGGATGAGGAAGAGGAGGAGGAGGAGGAGGAGGAGAAGGAGGAGGAAGAGGAGGAGGAAGAGGAGGAAGAGGAGGAAGAGGAGAAGGAGAAGGAGGAGAAGAGGAGGAGGAGGAGGAAGAGGAGGAGAAGAGGAGGAGGAGGAAGAGGAGGAGGAGGAGGAGGAGGAGAAGGAGGAGGAGGATAAGAAGGAAGAGGAGGACAAGATGAAGTTTTATTTAACATCGGATATATAAACTTTTGAAAAACTGCTACGTATTTAGAGAGGTGTGTAAGCATGTGTCATCGATATATTTGGTTTTGTTGAGGTTTTCTTAGATTTCCAGAGATTTTAGCAGTAACCTTTTTTATTATTTTTTTTAAATTGGGGTTTAGAGTCACTTTCTAGATTCTTTCACTAATATTACGACTTGTCAGTTTAGGAGGAAACCCACAAAATAATAATAATACTGGCTATATAATGTGCTAAATCCATCCACTAAGGCATGCTCAAAGCACTTTATTAACCCCAGTCAATGGATCAATGTGCACTCAGCATTCCTTATTAACTCCCTGGGGAGTATACAACTGAAGCTACAGTTTCCTTGCTACAAGGATACCACTCAAATGACCATTCCATCCTACCGGGTACCCATTCTCTGCTGAGTGGGTAGCAATCACAATCTGGCGCTGACAATGACATAAGAGTCTGGGGGCCTATTCTCGAAACGTTCTTGTTAGTCTAAGAACAGTTCGTAGCCATACTATAAGAATCGTTAAAAAATATTTTTAGATTAAGAAGTCTGTAAGAATGTTTTGAGAATACGCCCGCTGAATGGTACGCCTGCAAGAATAGTTTATTGAGATCTTACCTTTGAGTCGCTCTGACAGGGACGCGGCCTCGTGGTCGGAGAAGACGACGGGTGGCGGGGGGCTGGCCGGACGAAGCATCTCCTCCTCGATACGCTGTTGGTGCCGCATCTCCCTTATCATGGACCGCTGCTGACACTCAAACTCGTACTGGTCGTCCCGCGCCATGGCGTAGTCCACGTGGATCCGCCCGGTGTTCTGCTTGTCATCCTGGTCCTCGATCTTCATCCGGTAGCCTGGACACGACGGGATAGTCAGGACATTGAGACAATGAGTACAGTCAGACAATCAGGACATTGAGACAATGCGTACAGTCAGACAGTCAGGAGATTAAGACAATGAGTACAGTCATACAGTCAGGAGATTAAAACAATGAGTACAGTCAGACAATCAGGACATTGAGACAATGCGTACAGTCAGACATTGAGACGAGTACAGTCAGACATTGAGACAATGAGTAGTCAGACAGTCAGGACATTTAGACAATGAGTACAGTCAGACAATCAGGACAATGAATACAGTGAGTGAGTGAGGACATTGAGACAATGAGTACACAATGAGTACAGACATTGAGACAATGAGTACAGTCAGACATTGAGACAATGAGTACAGTCATGACATTGAGAAAATGAGTACTGACTAGTCAGACAGTCATGACATTGAGACAATGAGTACAGTCAGACAGACAGTCAGACAATGAGTACAGTCAGACAGTCAGACATTGAGACAATGAGTATAGTCAGACAGTCAGACATTGAGACAATGAGTAGTCAGACAGTCAGGACAGTGAGACAATGAGTAGTCAGACAGTCAGGACAGTGAGACAATGAGTACAGTCAGACATTGAGACAATGAGTATAGTCAGATAGTCAGACAGTCAGACAGACAATGAGTAGTCAGACAGTCAGGACAGTGAGACAATGAGTAGTCAGACAGTCAGGACAGGGAGACAATGAGTACAGTCAGACATTGAGACAATGAGTATAGTCAGACAGTCAGACATTGAGACAATGAGTAGTCAGACAGTCAGGACAGTGAGACAATGAGTACAGTCAGGTATTCAAGGATGAGACTGGGAAACTGTGAAACAGCCAGGATCTAGGAGCCACAGACCATGGCCAGGTTTACACTATCGACCCCGGAGCCTCATCCCTGGACATTGAAAAGACCTTCCAAGAACTAATGGTTTGAAATCAGCACTATTTGCTTAGATCATTAAAGCGCTTCATGGTATTAACAGCAAAGACCACTTTGACAAATATATAATTCGCGATTATTTTTTCTTCTCTTTTTCTCTCACCAGATATAAACAGAGCTCTCTCAACACTCTCGTGGAACTCGAATCTGATGTGGGAAAAGTTCTTCTTGCTCAGACGGATGCTGATGATGTTGCCGCACTTCTCGAAGACTTCCTGCAGAATCTCCTCAGTGCATGTCTCAGGCAGACCTCCGATGAAAGCAGTCCGGCAGCCCGGAGGACGATCTCGTATGCTTCTAGGCGGCGCACCTGAACAGAAGTGCCACGAAATACAATAGTGCCACAAAATTATAAAGAAAAACTATTATTTAGATACGTCAATAACCCCAATTGTTCACCCCATTTCCCAAAAGCACATTTGAGCAGTTAATAATAATAATAAATAAAAATAAATAAAAATAAATAAAAATAAATAAAAATAAATAATAATAATAATAATAATAATAATAATAATAGTAATAATATTAGTTTCTGGACTACCTGGAGGCGGAGGGTACAGCACACAGCTCTTCAGGGTGATCACGTCCCTCTCAGAGTAGCTAGGCAGCGGACCCATTGGTCCCATCATGTTCATTGTCCCTTGCTGGCCCATGTTCATAGTCCCATACTGAATCAGAGACATGCTAGCATTTACAATGTTGTTATATGACATAACATTGGAAGGAATCACTCTCAGACTCAATGCTACTACTGTGATGCTACCTGGCCCAGAGATTACAAAACATTTTTAATACGATTTCATGCTCAAGCTCAAATTTTATATGTGGATCTGTGAACAAAACCTTGAGTTGAGCTTGAAATCATTCTCAAAAATGTTTCTTAATCTAGTGACTTCAGCTTTAGCCATACACTCCAGTGTAAGATTGCCCTATAGATACTGTTTCATACAGTGAGTGAGTGAATATGGAGTTTAACATTGCTAAGGGAATCTTTCACCCATTTGCGATGATGTTTCATACAGGAAATCCCTGGTAAGCAAGGATCAAGCAATTTAATGTCAGCCTACCTGATTAGCCATGGGACCCATCATCATCATGGAGGGGTCGGGTCCACTGAATCCCATAGGACCGCCGAAGCCCATGTTGTACATGTCCCCACCTGAAGCCATGATTCCGCCCTGGTGCTGCTGCATCAAACCCTCGGTGGTGCTGGACGGCGACTCATCAGGGATCACTGAAACATGGGAGGAGCACACAGGATGAGGACCAGAGATGAGGACAAGGGATGAGGACACAGGAATGAGGATTAGGGAGGAGAACCAGGGATGAGGATTAGGGATGAGGACTTGGGATGAGGATCAGGGGCAAGGACACAGGAATGAGGATTAGGGATGAGGACTAGGGATGAGGATCAGGGGCAAGGACATAGGAATGGGGACTAGAGATGAGGACCAGGGGTGAGGATTAGGGATGAGGACTAGGGATGAGGATCAGAGGCAAGGACATAGGAATGGGGACTAGGGATGAGGACCAGGGATGAGGATCAGGGGCAAGGACACAGGAATAGGGACTAGGGATGAGAACCAGGGATGAGGATTAGGGATGAGGACTGTTTGTTTTGTTTATGCAGTACCAAATATTAATGGAACAAGAACCAAATACAGTAGACCTCGCATACAACGTACTCATTGGGACCAGCTATTTTTGTCCGTTATATGCAAAGTCTGTTTATGTGAGGCCGTTATATGTGAGGTCTACTGTACATTTATTTTGTGATAAAAGTAACTGATTGACTAGATTATTCTGATTTGGAGTTCGCTGGGTATTTTGAACAACATTGTAGTAATTCTCAATAATAATGACCAAACTGCATTCACCAACTAGAAAACATTTCATAAGAGAATTGGCTCAAGTGAAGTCCATCATGACAAAACTATATACATCTATGGTGAAATACAAATCTGAAAATAATTTATGATTACATTATTACCACCTCCCCTGATAACATTCACTGCTCCATGGGGCATCGCTGGTTGACACAAACAGGAAAAGGGTTGGTTAACAGGGAAAGCGATTGTTAACAATGGCATGAACACCATGACTTACCTATAGGGGTGGAATTGTCGTATTCACTGGTATTTCTAGCCATGGGTGGCTTGTTCTTGCCTGTGTTGAAGCTTAGAGGCATGTTGTTGTTGGCTGGGTCAGGACGACCTGCAATCGGTCCCATCATGCCCATGTTGTTGAAAGTGTTCATGCCAGGCATCGTCATCATCCCTGGGAATGGAGTCAATTGGGTAAAACAATGCAGAAAACATGGACCGATGGTAAGAATATAAAGATTTATTGATTTGATGTTTTAGCATGTTTACATCGCCGCAGAAATAATTAACCATATGGAAAAATAAAATGTTACAATGTGTGTTTCAAACTGGTGTTTCAACTTGCCAATACCTGGGATTATCCATTTTGAAATTTTATAAGATAACCTGCAGAGAATCGAGAAAGAACATTGAGTACACACTGATCTATTGATGGGGAGAATAATGTGAAGCCTTGAGCATATCTTTCTTTGGCAATTACTATTATTCATTTTCATTCATGCCACAGGTGCTTGCAGTGTTGGTTTGAACTCTAATCATATACTCATGTACTATCATCTTTCCTTGTAATAAATATTAGTGGTGCAAGTTGAGTAAAATTGATCAGTAAAATTGATCATATATAAACATATTCAAGGCTTCATCATCTGGTATAAATACCTTGAATAAACTGAGACGGTTGTGACATGTCACTGCAATGGTCCTACTGCAGTGAGGGCGTTCTGAAATAGTTTTTAAAAATTAGAAATCTTCATGAAGAGTGGTTGAGTATCAAAACTTTGAGAATACTTTTTTCCTAAATAAATACAAACATTTGCAGTTAGCTCTCCATCAATTTCACATTTCCTGCAATGCTAATTAGCATATATCAGTGTATATGTATGGGTGGCATGCTTCCCCCGTGAAGATGCATGCACAAATAGTCATGTGACTTTCCATGGCAGGTTATCTTGGTAAATAATTTAGTTGATGATTTATGAAAGATGCTAAAAATAGAATGGCCTCGATTAACCAGCTATTATCCTTGTGTAGCCGGGTGTGATATAAGATGCTCCTACTGGTCTCGGCCAGAGGGGTTACCCCTTTGGCTCATTCGGTTGGACTCACAATCCAGCAACTCGGGTTCGAATCCCAGGATGATCGGCATGATTCCCTGTTTCAATGGCGCCCAACGTGTATTCGAGTTGTTCCCGGTGAACTTCTCTCTGAATTGT
>JAVCKX010036151.1:0-14261 GCA_034780695.1 Lepetodrilus gordensis | reverse complement strand
GTTAATTGTTGCTGAATATGTCACTAAATGGAAGACCTTATTTATGTATTCTTACTGTTTATAACTATATTATGTATACTAGTATGTCATAGCTATTAAGTAATAATTAGTTATACAATATATAATGTATCTTCAAACTTGGAGGAAATAAAGAGTACTAGTATCTATCTATCTATCTATCTGAGTTTCACAAATTGTGTACATTTGAATTCAGTTGTCATGTTTCTATTGTACTAGTATCTGTGTTTCACAAAAGGGTCATACTCTAGTATGGAGGCAAATCTGCTTTACTATAGCAGGAAGTGACGTAAATCTATAACTACTACAGTATATACTACTAGTATATTACACTTTTGTGAAACGCAGGCCAGTAGTTAACAGCTTGAAATTAATGTCATTACAGGACATGCATATTATGTTTGGTAGTTAGCTTAGGATATTACTTAAATATCAACTGAGAACACGTGACAAATTAGCAACGATTAAATGAAGCAGTGTATAGGTAGTCCTTTTTACATAGGCACTGGTCTATGAGGACATAGTTCACTTTGAGTGCCTCATCCTGTCATATCTACATGTCCTTAGGCCGAGATGTTCTGACTGTCATATCTAAGTTAATCCAGCCATTATTGACGGTAAAGTATCTAGGCCTACGATGTCCAATGTCTGTAGTGTTGAAGTTGTTATTTCAATTGATAATACATATGTTTTTACTATGTGTCCATGTGGTTATGTTTTCTTTGATACCAGTAGCTTATCCACCATGATATAAGCAAGGCCAATGGTTTGATTCCCGTTCTAAATACAGAGTATTGAGGACCTAAAGCAACGACTGGTCGGCTCAGAATCAGCATACTCAATGTTCTATCTGCGAAATGATATTCCAGTGAGCTAGCACTATATAAACTGGTGGAAATCCAGACTAGTACAAGCAGTACATATGCAAACCATTATTTGAGTGAGGGAGGGGCATCTTGAAAGCGGCTTAATTTAAACCCCAAATCAAAAGGCTTGGATTACCATGATGGAAGCTTAACCTTAGCATCAAATGTGAACTAGACGATTGCTTCTGTGATTTCAACTGTATTGATATATAACGTTTCAAAGATGCAGACTGCTCGACCACTTCTTTTCAATTCTTCTAATGCATAAACTGCAATGACTCACTATACAATACCCACTAGCTGGAAGTCATTCGTTTGGATGAAAGATTACCTCTGCGACGTTAAGAAACAATACTCTCGCCACCTGTATTTAAGATACGGGGAAAGCTATACTATAAATGTTCATGATATCCTTTCATAAAGCTCTCTTATCCGATAAGCTATCGGCTACGAACGTAATGGTCTCTTAGTGAATAAGAGAGCTTCGTGAGCGATACACTGGGTATCGTCACTATCATGTTATGAAGCTCTTGTATCCAATAAGATGACATATATAGCGCGCAATATCTTGTTCGCTTCGAGAGCATTATTATATTAATACTCTGGCTGGATACGAGAGCTTCTTGATAAGGTTCCCTCTTCTGTGGACTCGTCGCAAATGGGTGAAAGATTCCCGCAGCGACGTTAAACTCTATATTCACTCACCCACTCTTCTGTGGACTGGCCGTAGTTGTCTATGAAAGTCGTAACCAATAAAATCTAGATCTTATAGCTGGTGTGACTGATTGCACTGGTGTGGGGGCGTGTCAAAGTTCTATATCGGTAATCTACTGTAAGTTCCTTCCAGGAAGAGACTTAGTTTGCCAGGATCTAGAGTAATTAAAAACGGAATGTCAAGGAACAGTAAGTGCGGAAGGTGTACGTTTCTTTTGCTGTGTTCAGTACTTCAGATGAAACGTGATGACGTTAAAGAAATCGATATCCATAATAGTTGATTCCCGGTGTTCCATGTCTAAATCAAACTCGTGATACCGTAAATGAGATGTATACACGACATCGAACACTTAATAAGTGTTACAATTGTGTAGCTCTACTATTATTGCTGACGACTTTATACTGGCCGCACACTAGCGATTTGCGTCGGGTTTAGATCGCCTAGTGTGCGGTTCTCCAAATATTAAAACATGCTAGATATTGTGCGATCGGCGACTGAAATCGCTAGTGTGCGGCCAGCATTATTAGAACTGCGAACCTTCAGAGGTGTGTGTGTGTGTGTGTGTGTGTGCGTGTGCGAGTGTGTGTGGGTATTTAGTCTTCATTTTCATACTAATTATTCCTAGGTATATCCCCGTATGAACATTTGCATCTTGCACTTGAATACCTGTATGACCATATGAGTCCAATAACAAATCCCCCGTTTCCTTTTCACATCAATTTGATTGACATGGACTTGTTTCAAGTAGGAAACAGGATTGCAACAGTTTCGCGCGGTTATTTACGGAACGTTCATTAGGGCCAACTATATATATCTTTCTTGGTTTTACAACTGTACTGCCTACGTTTATAGCCGTACTAGACTATGAATGAATGAATGTTTTACATTGGTAAAATATCGCCTTCCTATTTGTGTACCTGTGTGCTCATGATAGTCTATCCTCGATACCAAGAATGTGTGACTGCTCTTATAGACTGCGTCTCGGTGTCGGTGTCAGGATGTTGTGCATGAACATGGTTGTTACATGATGGTATACGACGCGTTCATAAAATGCTAATTTATTACTGTAGTAAAATCTCTTTAAAACATTTTGTGTGTGTGTATAATTCGAATGATACTCGGTCCGTTGAGATATGATTATAATGAGATTGAACTACGAATTATTTTCAGGTGTGTGTGTATGTATATATATGGATGTAGTTTAAGTGAAGAATGACAGCGCAATTAAATGAAGCGTTCGTAGAAATTCTGTTAATTCTGGTCCGCTAGAATTGTCAACTGATTGTTTTGCGTGTGTCGTACACACTTTGATGACAATGAGCCTAAGGTCCTGGAACAACCACATGACAACAACGATACTGAATTGTCACTATTCCGCCACAGTGTCACTATTCCGCCAGTATTCATAACAAGAGCAATAGAAATACCAGTTGACTTTTATTTCAAACATCCATTCAGACATTTCAGTCAACACAACCTTTCTCTCGTTCTCTTTGGATAACACAGATCTCTACCAACATCGCTACTTTCACTGTATTCATTGACATAGTGGGAATCAATGTGTGGGCAGACGATGTGTCCTCTAACACACAGGGCCATGGTAGGTCACATGCTTCCTACGACAGACCAGACAGAGTCTGGGTGAGGGATGAGCGTAGCGGTGTACATCTAGACGTCCAATAAGACATGGACAAATACGTCCAATAAAAGATGGGCTTTCATTGCAATGGTAAACTGTGGTATAACGGATACTAAACCTGGGGGCCTATTCTCGAAACGTTCTTACTATAAGTAAGACAATTTTAGCGGTTCTTATAGTATGGCTACGAACTGTTCTTAGGCTAAGAAGTTCGTAAGTACGTTTATAGAATAGGCCCTCAGCTGTCAATATCAGCAAATAGTTTGTTGAATCAATGGATGGACGTCATCGAATCCTGGATTAATATAATGCGTCTCCAAATAGTTATCATTAAGTATATCTGAAGCACTTTCCGATAGAATCTCGTCAGAACCATGAGTGGAGTCTATCTGAACAAACCCGAATGATTTCCACGGGTTAACATGACGATCATATTCCGCTTTGAAATCCAGCGACGTGACCGATGGCGGGTCGTCGGCGACTGATTGTACCTCCTCGTCGCCGTCTGAGAACGTGCTATTTGCGTCACAGTTAGACAACGCTTCTAATTCAGACTCCATGATGGCTTCGTACACACCGCAATACGTGTCCTTGGGACAACTTCCGGTTATATCCTTGCAGAACACGTGATGAGGCACTGGAGAATTCTGAGACGCGGGTCTTGATTTCTGACCACGTTTCGAGTCACAGTCGATGTCACTGGAATGTCCATCCATCTCCAAGCAATCGAAATTAATGTCGCTGTCCAAATCAAAGGTGATCTTTGACGCTTTGGTAGTTGCTGTGTCCCTTCCTGTGTCCAGCCGGATGTCGTTGTTGGGTTCGATGTCACAGTCGGTGCTCACGCCTGATGAATCGGCGGAAGTGTCGATGTGTTTCACGCGACGGAGCTTCCTGTTGCGAAGTTTATTAGCACTTATTGCCGGTTTATGAGCGGGTGGGTTGTTATTGCATTCACCCAGTCCGAGATACGACCAATCAATATCCGGTGAATAGTCTGTGGAGTCGTATTTCTCTCGCAACAGCTTCCACCTGCAAAGACCAAATGAGTCCATGTCTTTGCCTTTGGACACCTTCTCTTGTGTCGTGCTTACGTGATTCAATCCAGACTTTTCCCAATAGACACCGTACTGTCCGCCAATCTTGTTGGTCACCACGTCAATCTGCTGCACTAGAACACGTAGATCTCCCACTATTCCGTGAAGATTGGTGATCACGTGTTCCAGATTGCCGACCATGTTCCGCACGGTGTTCCTGACGGCGGAACCACTGTCCAGACGAATGTCGTAGCCCGGGGCGTGGCTATAGCCAGGGGGAGGGCCATATGCCGGTGCGTGGCCATAACTAGGGGCCTGGCTGTAAGTAGTTCCGTATCCATGTCCTGATTGGTGTGCGTATCCTGGAGCAGGAGCATGACTAGCATAAGGAGGACCATATACAGGGGCGGGGCCAAACACAGGGGCTTGGCCAATCACAGGGGCGGGGCCGAACACAGGGGCAGGACTATATCCGGGCGCTTGATTGGGCACGGTGACAGGCACGAATCTCATGTTCTTCTGAGATTTGGTGTTGTGAGGTGTGGCGGAGGGAGGTGGGTGGGCCATCATGGCGGGTCACTGTTGTTTCTATGTTAGCACCATAGGGAAGGAGCCAGCTCACACCCTCATCACTGATTGGTCAATCTGAAACAGAAACCATGACTATTAGCCTAAACATGACGATAGTATTACTTTGCCTAACAATTAGGCTACTGTTAATTGTAATAATGAATTTCATGTTGGCGTAAGTATAGCGTTGTCATGTGCCAACAAAGAGCGCTATGACGAACTTTACACACATGTTTTCATGGTATTTTAGCAGGACTCTTTTGTCTCAGATCCAAGTAAAGCTTCGGGAAGCACCATCATCGAAATATAGCAGTTTTTAAACTGTTATAGTATAAATAGATAGCCAAGTCATGTGAACGTCTGTAGTAGTGTACATCTATTTTCAACGCTAGATCATAAACAAGCATGTAAATTGGCTCGTTGCAAGTCGGCATCGCTTTAGAATGCATTACCGTCTGATTATATATACCCGATGAAACGAGAGAGAGAACCATTGACGTGTTTTCAATTTGGCAATTAGTTCTGGTATATACACTTCCAGACTTTAAGCATGTTTTAAACAGATCGGGTACCCCCACGAAGATTGCCACATTCCGGTTTCTGGTTATGTTCTACCAATCTTGAAAGATAGCACAAATGTGTTAAGAATTTTACCAAACTCTGCCATGTTGTGTAACGTTGGTGCCACGAGACGACTATAGCAAGTCGACTGAAGACGTGCAAGACCTATTGGCCTGTAAGCTCTCTTATCCACTATGCGACCATGACGCAGCCTCTCAATAGGGCTGGAAAGTAATGGCGGGAAACTGACTTCCGGGTACAGGGAGGCTCCTAATAATGACGACTACTACGAGGATAAGCGGCAATCTCATCCAACTGCGCATTAATTAAAAACCAGTTTATAAAAATCATTGTTCCCATATTACGTCATGGCTATTGTGGCTACAGTCTACTGCAGGTGTAGTGATGTATGTGCGAAGCGCAGAGCAACACATTTGCATTAGTTTACGTGCTGTACCCACCTCCTTACCAGGCCTATATTGATAGGCAATATACTGCAAAGAGAGCGCTACATAGTCTCTTAGCAGAAAAGAGAGCTTCGTGAAGGGATATAATACCTAGCCACGTGTTTAAAATATGCTATAGGACGGCCCACGAAGCACGAAAGCTTGTCTAGCAACAACTAGACATGCGTAATAACACTTCCGGGCTAAACTAACGTAACCGCCCGAAGTAGGCCAATAAAAGACCCACCGATAATTTTCAATCAAGAAAAGGCATACTGATTCATTGTTAGGAATATACAACAAAAGGACGCCTAGGTAACCATTTAAGATAACACTGATGCCATTGATCATGTGGACGAAGAAAATGGACTTAATGACTACGGATACTATAGCTATAACGGTAGTAGATTCAATGTCCATTAATGTACTAGCAATCGTGTCGTGCACATTATCCGTTAACTGTCAACTCCCTCAATCATTTTTCTTTTCGATTTACTCATTGATTTCACTTTTCATGACGTGTCTATATATAAACTTATTGACAGATCAAATATTTTCATTTGTTTGATATCTTTGATGCGTGAAGAAAACAGCTCAAATAATCCATTACAGTGCTTCAACGTGTACCGGTTGTAACCCAATATTGCTCATTCGTTCCATTAAGACTCAGCATGTATAAACTTTCTATCACCGGTTTGCCTTGGCAGAGCTAATGGCTGACAAGCAAGAGATAGATTACAAGCCGGCAGGTGTGAATCATAAACAAATGCATTTTGTATCTTAGATAATGCTCAAGATAGCCTCAAAGGTATGCTTCTCAATACTGGCGTTATATGTCTTCTGAACTAATCTCCAGCTGTTCAGTAGTTAAGATAGTGTTCAGTTGTTAAGATAGTGTTCAGTTGTTAAGATAGACCACGGAAGGATCAATGACAGCTTTCAGTGGAATGGTAACTGACCGTGCTGATCAGGAAACGGTCTAATTACCTCCGCAGAGGTATACAATGCAGTAGACACTATCGAGAATGTACAGCCAATACCATACTATACGCAATATAGCTTACCTTGCGGTGATCATGACACCGGTACAATTAGTAATATGATGGTAACATTAGCAAGTTATAACTGACGTTCTGTAAGTCTCATAATAAATCAATAGTATATTATTGTCAACTGCGATGTACGCCAGTGGAGGCTTCAATTATTCTATTGTGGATACATCGCAATAGGCGTTATCCATTCACTGCGATTTCTTGTATCGTTTCTTTAGAATCTATTAAAACACTAAATAGACTACAGCGATCTACTGAAATAAGTGAATTATTTTTCATACATCCTTTCCTTCTATGTCAACTTGAATCAGTGGAGACAACTAATATTGAAACAAATGAACTTCAAGATGTTTCGTAGATTACTATACTCAGACGAAGCATATATATATCCTTATTGAAATCTTTGTTGAAAGTGTAATATTGAAGACATCAAAAAGATACACAACTAATCCATTTACCCTAAGAATGGAATTGACCTCTACACGCGTGGCATTGGTTATTCGATACAAATGTCAATGGTGTTCTCGTCATAATGTCAACGGTGTTCTCGTCCTATATGAAGATCCACGACTCTGATGATCCACATTGACAAGTGCAGACATTATGCGGGTTTGTTGTGTTGGCGACTAGAACCACCTTAATGAGAGTGCCACACCGATACATCACTCAGAGAAATCAACACCTTGGGTGGGTCTGAAACTGGGGCCACACTTTCTGTGAGGACACGACGTAGTGTCTAGTTTCATGATGACCTTCAACAGCGCAACACAGAACAAAGCGACAATGCAACTATACATGTATCTGTATCTTAATAATGTACGTAGTTTATAATAATGACAAACTAGTGAAGCATTTGTCTTCATCATTGCAGTAATCGATTTCATTGTATATCATATACAACGTTGATTTGTCTATAAATGGTGAACGCACTCTGGCCTTCGCAGAACATACATTATTGAATAGTTTGTATTTCAATATCTATCTGTCTTTGACTGTAACATGATTCTCTGTAATTGTTACCTTACAACATATATGCTTTACTGTTGTAAATATATAAACCGATTAGATACTGTTGGATACAAAAAATCCAACTAAAACATATTTCAATAATTCAAATCTTGAAATCAAAGAAATGAAATGTAACAAATGTCAATGGTTGAATGCACATTTACAAGATAAACTATTATAAATAAACGCATTATAATTAAATATGATCATGTTAAAGTATGGACGAAATGGCCATACTTTCACGATTTCTGTCCTACCTGTAGGCGCTGCCAGTGAGGTACTCCTAGTAAAGTGGTTAAATGGCAATGCTAAGATATTCCTTCAGATTCACACACCGTGCCATCCATTCCATCACAGCGGCCTGCAGACAGTCTGACTCATCTTACACGCCGTGATCCTACATCCAGTAAAACAACAATGAACGCCGCCGCACGCACGTGTATCGACGTACTACCTGTATGATGACGTGACTCACTCTCTGTGACACACATCCCGGTACATGCACGTGTAGATCGCCAGTCAACCGACGATGATTCTGCGCGTGTATCGAGCCAATAGGATGATCGTCAGTTCTCTACCGTGGACAGGAAGTTCTATACAGTAGGCGCGGTGATAGTAGTCAATCTGTCTGGCCCGTAGGCCTGCTTGTAAATCGATATGTGATGGTTTATGAATAATTTCATTATGTAGGATCTACCTATATGTATTAAAATATATTACAAACAAGAACATGAAAGTTAGATTAATGACGTTTTTCGAATAGTACTTATATTAGTATAGAACATACAATGATGACCTTTAGTGATAAAGTGATACATGAAATCGATCGACTGAAAAATACCAGAACGTTATTATATTGTTTTAGAATATTTAGAATATTACATTTTCTTTGGAATATGGAAATGTAATAAGCTACATTGCCAAACTTGAATACAAAATTCTTAAAATGTGGATGTTCAATATAATATTGGACTGCGACCAATCTAAATAAAGTAGAGATCATAAACACTAATTTACTTAACAAGACATAATGGTTAATCATTATTTAATAAACCCTCTATTTCTAATCCAAGTAATCGTGCATACATATGTGCGTAATATGGATTATCTGTGAATTTAATCAAATATTCATGAATTACTGTGAGATGAACGCTGTCCTTGAACAATGCGTGTATACAACACAAACAAACTGAAGTCAACCGTGATGGTAGACTTACTATAGTATGAATGTCTTTAAAAACTAATAGTTTATGTCACTTTCCTAAATGCTACCAGTACTCTTGCGTATTCAGTGTATAATCGACCTACTTTAACATGTATTAGCTTCCAGTTTAAATGTGTATGGGCTTGTCACATAAAATAAAACACGATCTCTAATAAGTTTTGAAAAGAATAATTTATGGACAAAAGATATAATTTATGGACAAAATATCGACATAATATTTTACCTATTGTAGTTTTAACAAGATAATATATCCGCATATATCTAGAATGATTCTATGACTTGTAGTCTTGTTGTTCATTATGACATTTTCATAATGATTTCCGTAACATGGTGGTGAAATACTCCACATGAGAAACCATTCACTCACTCATGATCATTTATTAAGATGTATTAAATGTTGTTAGGGATATTATCACGTTGTATACCGATATATTCTTCCACGAAATCAAGATGGCATCAACATATACAATGTTAAGTAAAATGTGTATCAATATGTAATGAAAGAGTTGTGTGTACCTATATATATAAATTGAAACGAGAAAAGAAAAAAAAAATCGAGTTATTTAATGTTGTGTAAATGTTGAAATAATGTTGACAGGATAACAAGCTGCTATGTTTTCAGTTCATTGGATCTCGATGCTCGGTAACGAGAATCTATCTGTTGACACGCGAGACTTAATGTCTTCCATCGATCCTATGCCTCTATGTATTAATGACGCAGATACATACACGAAATTATGGTTGTAGATTTCTGTCATAAGAGTTACTTGATATATACATGCAAACTACACTGGCAGCGGGCCAAATAACAGCTCCGTATAAATACATGTCATTATATACGAACACCTTCCGCAAACAAACTTATTGGAAAAGTTACAGGTATAAAATGAAGACACAGAATCTCCATGCAGTAGTAATTGATTAATTTATCCATATAATAATCCTGTCTTTCTGTTTGCTGTTTGCAGGGAACGTCTTTTCCGGTCGTTTTTTAGATAGTACGTGCATCATGAAAAGCAAATAACACCATTACTATACCTCGTGTTGATACTAATCATATACTGGTGATATTGAATACAATAATAGCTAGTCTAACTCATGGATCAGGACTACTCGTGAATCGGCGATACAGTGCAATGTATCAACCCCTAGCCTTACTTCAAGCTTACTTTATGGAATGTACTAGTATATGGTCTACGTTGCTATGCAAATTTGAAATCGATGTGTGAGCTAAACGGCTAGATACACGGCATAATAGTGGCGATAGTGGAAGCTACCTACCCTATCTTTACATGCTGCAGTAGGTGGTGTTAAAGCATTGGTTGAATTGATATGTATTAAGAGCTGGCAATATGAACGGCAGTAATCACACACACACACACACACACACACACACACACACACACACACACACACACACACCTGTTGCAGGCAATTATGATTGCCATGCGTACATAAATAACCACCAGTTGTGTTTCTGTCGCTGATATTACCACAGAATATGTATATTATATACATGTACATGCATGATCCTATCTGCGTAAATGCTAAATAAGTATCTGAATTAATTAACCGACTTCAGTAGAATATAGTTTAAATTTAAACCACAGAACACATACATATAGATAAATAATTAGAAGAACGTTTCCTTTATTCATATACAATATTAAACAATGTTTATAGTTAACGACTGTTAGGGAATAAGTACATAAGTAAATAATAACTTTTGGGTGGACAAGCGTAAGTAGTCTCAGATCAAAATGTGTTTGTCCATTGCATAGGTCAACATCTGTGATAGTATGCCTTTAAGTATCTAGAATAAGCCAGGTCTTGTAATTAAAATAACCAGATATATCCATGGCATAGGCCCTCTATACACGTCATCAATGCAATAGGTATAGTTGATAAACACATGAATATGGCACACACCAGTTGCTATCAATTCTACATGCTCAACTGAATCGTATAATGGTTTGTATTTGGTACTTAAAAGGAATACCAATATGGCATTATTACTTTTACTCAAGGTTATAAGTAAGTAATGACTATGTTTCTTGTCATACACTGATTACTGTTGCAAGGATAATATGGTATATTGTGCTAAAGACATCGCATATGTTATTCAGTCAATGTCTTGTACTTTGCATATTGGTTTCTGCTAAGCATAGTTATCAATGCTCGAGCATTTGAAACTACACCATTTGTTAATTTGGCGTGTCTCTTCATAAGAAGAGCGTGTCGTCTATAATGTTGGATTAATATCCCATTCCACTCAAGGTTAATGAAAATAAACACGTACTGCAGACGGGATTATTGCTAACTCCTCGTCTGTTCGGTAAAGCCTGGAAAACTTCACGACGTGGTAGTGCTGATAGTTGCCAATCACCGAGTGAAGGGAGGACAGATTGTCTTGTGATTGGTACTTTGTACCGGAAGTCGTACAGGTCCTAACACCGCGACTGGTGGACGCATGTCGCGCCACGAGCTCGGGGACATGGGTTCATGCTGTGTAAAGACGCGTACAAGATGTACAATGGACAGATAGACGGACAGACAGAAAGGTATATTGGCACAAGCCATTATACCATGGTCCATTGTCTCTAGAGATATACGCCACTACTTCGGTGTATTGAGACATATTCATGTACAACTACATGCCTAAAGGAGATTCTTAAAAAAAAAGGTCTTACAATAGCATGACGTCGATGGCTATTGTGAATTGTTCATGGCGCTACATTTAGTCCACATTGACTAGCCATATCTTTAGAATAAGTCCTATTTTTCACTGAAATGTATTCCGTTAATATGATATAAGTACATTGCCCTAGCTTTACTAATAGCTAGTATATAAAATAACCAAGCAGAATAAGTTTGGAATTTAAATATGTACTAGTATATCACTGATATTATCACTCACCACGGCTATGGTCCTCTTGTGTTATTTCCACGTGAATTGCAGAACCAACACGAATTGTTATGCTCTGACAATTGACAACGAATGCTCTAACCATCAAATCTAACGATTGACATGAACAATGAGTCTCACTTCGCCTGCCCAATAAATAGAAACTACTAAACTATCTTCCGGGAACCTTCTTCCGTGTCAGCCGATAGTACATGTATGGCTCCAATATCTCGCGCTGATATTACAATGTAGTCATAATATATATTGCAGCAGTACACGATAGAGCGATTATGTCACATTGGCGTTTAACAAGGAACTGATTTAATGATCCATCACAATGCCTTATTAATAACGGACATCCGGAATATGATTCATCATTGACAGAGGGCATCGTCCTACGTGGTACTGGAGAGCAGACTTATGGTCCATGGTATCCATCAACCATGTATAGGGTCCTGCCCAGACTGACCTCCTCTCCCAACACACAATAACACGTGTCGTTATACATCAAAGCAAAGACTAATTAAATGGACTACTTGAACATTTATTCTGTGTTCTCATGGGTATGTGGGTGTCCCTTGAGACGGAACCGGAACCAGTCGGAAAGTGAATTATATCTGCATTGTTCCTGTATTCGTCATGTTGTAGAGTTAGTGGTACTAATACATGAAGAGATATATGTTTAGGACATCAAGTAAATCCCAAATTGGTTGGCATAATTCCCCAGTTAGGATCACATTACAATTGCACAAATTGGTTGATATTACTTTTATTAACGTGCTAACGTGACATTGTTACTATAATATAGTAGTGAAGTTCTGAATATAGTTTATGTTGTAGCTGAATTGTGTAAAGTACTATGCCGTAAACTACAGATTATGAAACTACATGTATTTTGTAGAGATTACATGTATGATGTAATACGATTACAAATTATGCAGTCTATTTAGATGTAAATATTGTTCACCGAGGTATATTTAGTAATAGTAAAATAAAATAAATATCCGACAATTGTGTTCTAATATTATTGCAGTTATAATGCTGCATCAAGAAAACAGCTCACATAATTAAGTTTCATGTATTATAATTAACTCATACATGCATAAAACAACTTTGATTGTATTCCCTGTATAATAGCATTAAAACATATCGTAGTTTATATGTTAGAGGGCAAGGGGTAATTGTACTTTTACAATCGCTATTACTATTGGCGTGTACATCACGTAAACAACACAACGCTATAGTAGATACTGGGCGACATAAACAGGATATACTACTAATGAATTTAGAGTAATTTCCAGTCCAGTTCTAATGTGCTTCATTGAATAGAGTGATACACACGTTTCCGCTTCCTCACCCCATCTGTTACATGTAAATGTATTGCGGTATAGACGTATACATACAGGAAACATGAATGCTTGTACACCATCCCACGTTCATTAGCCATTAATTGGTAAAATGTAATTACTAATCGCAGATGGTAATGTATCGCATGTATGTTGTCAATGTAGCTTATAGTTAACCCTCTCCCTGCTGGATTAGGCAGTTGCTGTTTTGGGCATCTCCGGTTGGCTCCAGCATGGAGAGAGAGAGTTAATTGATATTTGATAGAATATCTTTATTAGACACATGAATCAACTGTACTTTTAAGCAGACTGTGCGTGCATTCCGCTATAGTACAGCCATTCTGAGATGGCGATGTTTTACGTCATCGTCAAAGCGAGTAAGAAGTTCTAAAAAGATTAGTTAAAATGATCAATCTAACCAGATATTGAGATACATGTAGTATAGGTCAATTATAAAGGACAATTTTCGAAAGTAGTGCACAACGGTTATACATTATTATTAATAAAACTTAGAACCGATATATCATTGTCAACATCTATTTCTTTCCAAACTAAAGAATTATATTTGTAATGAATTGAAATCCTTTATTTCGGTGAAACGAAGAGAATATTGTATTTTTTTCATGATTAAAAGTTTAACAATCCCACGTGTATGTTCGTATTGATAGCAGGTGGTGTTCCATTTCAATTAAAGCACGCCGGGCAGGGCTTGTGTTTCTTAGTTTACATTCGATTAATATGGTAAAGGAACCATTTTACTTTCGATTAATATTGTCAAGGGAGCCATATATATCTGTATTTATCACATAACATAGCATGTTTGAGTGCAATAACACCCATGCAATAAATAATAAATATTGCACTAGTGCAATA
>JAVCKX010036040.1:0-14263 GCA_034780695.1 Lepetodrilus gordensis | reverse complement strand
ACATGTATTATGATGCTTTTGAAAAATATGGGACCCGAGTACCTCTGGTACTATGAAAGATTGGAATGGTTGAATTCGTTAATGTGATATATTTGCATTGTTTAATATTTGCATTTACTAATATGAGATATTTGCAATGTTTCATGTGAGATGTTGCAGTATACTATTTGCAATTATAAATGTGTGTTTTTAGTTATTCTTGTATGCTCAATAAACCAACAGTTGGTAATTAAAACCTTGAGAATAGATATATCTCAGTTTTATGAGGATTGCATTTCAATAACAGTAGATGTAGTTGCAAACCTCGAATTATCTCCCAAATCGATGAAGACTTCCACAAACAACATCATTATACAACCTATTGGGTTGATGTAACATTTATCTGTAATAATTATATCGTCCGTTTTGATTCGACATGCTCGGCTCTTTGCGCTTGCAAAAGGTTTTGTTTTCTCTAATTTGGTATTCTGGCTACATACGACAATCGGGGCTAACAACTTCTTGGCAAATTTTACCTTTGTAGACTCTAAGGCACTTCTCATGGTCTGTTACAAGATTACATTTTAGTTGCTCTGTAGGGATAATGTTAATTTCGATTTCGCCAGCTTCCAAATTCAGGTCAGACCGGAAGACACATGTGTTAACCACATACATGTACTATTAACACTGAAAGGTATATGTCAGGACACTTGCAATATATAATGTGTTATAATAGGGCGATTTGCATTGCCGATAAAGGTCGAAGAACTGCTGTACGTGAAATACTATACTTTAAAATATTATATGTACGCTTCTATTATTTTTATAATGCTAATACATCTGTAGATTCATTAAAACCTAATCTTTCAGTGATAACTATAACTACGGGTTTTCTTATTTTTATATATAGTTTTGTGAAACAAAGGATATTTGATGAAAAGTGTATCATAATTTACTAATGGTATTACACAACCAAATACTTTGTCCATAGGCCACAATGGTAGCGTTTGGATTGATGTAATCTTTAGGAAGGAAAGCACAATACCTGACCTCACATGAAGTAACATTTTATCATCTGCAGAGTCTGATAACCCACAAATAAAAAAATTCTTCTGGCGTATGTTTTCTAAACACTCACAGGAAGTTGGTCACTCCTGTCTCGCAGATATTGGACAACTCTGAATTTCACAGATAGATTGCTCAGATGAATGGATCAAGTTGTAATTATTATGCCAATTATAAACCTGGAATGCTTTTACAATACCAGACAAATTATCCACATAAAATTATGTGTTTCCAACATTTCAACCAATAACTGGCTTGCAAATCCACATTGTCGAGGCCCAATCATATGTACGTTCGACTCATGTGACGACTAGTTCCACTAATTGGTAGAGTAATACCTATATATATAGTCTGGCAGTCGTGCAGCTTTCAGATACAGATTCGATGACTGCTCTTTCATGTGGTAGGCCTACTATACAGCGGCGTATGTGTAAGCACAGGGCCCAGTTTTAGATGATGTGAAGTAAACTATGTAGCCTACAATCAAGTATAGTGGTGATATCTTCTCTCAAGGAAATCAGCATACATAGCATATACAATTAATACATACATAATTTTACTGTAATTTTATGATGGCGTACATGCTGGTCTACTATGCGGATGTTTGGATTAAAACAGATGTCAAATATATAAATAAAGGCAAAAAGTTACAGATGATTCATTTTTATAAGGGAGGTAACCCTTTATAGAACTACGAAAACCAGATGGCCCCGTTGAAGGACAATATGCTAAATATAGTTCTAGATACGATAATACGTAACTTCTCTTGTGAACTTATTGTACTGTTGAACATATTGGCGAGTATTACGCAAAGTCAATAATTTAATTAATTCTGAAAATGATTAAATACACAGTAGTTTATTGTCATGAATCTTATGAGCATGTGCCTAGTATTGAACTATACATGTAGGCTATCTATAGGGCTTATAGCTTACTGTATATGCAATCAGGCAGACAAACTTTTTTTGTTATGTTTGTCACTAGGAGACATGTTGCTATTTTTTATTTTTTTATTTACATGGCTATTGCCGTTTACACACCCTGCTGAACACTTCAATCTAATTTGCTATTGCTGTATATAGCTTTTCTTGATATAGACCTACGTGTAGATGTGTACGTGAATGGACGATCCTCGTGTTGTAATACTAGTATCTTTAGGATACAGAACACATTTATATTCTATTTGTTTTCATTTTAACAGTGGTATAACTATTATCTATTATAAGTACATGCCCATGAACATGGGGTGATCATGTAAGAAACAGCATGTATACTAGTACTGCATATAAGGTGCCCTTGACATCAACCTTAGCAATGTTGTAGTATATGGGTAAGGTTGGAGTTAAGGTTACCTCAGTCCTAAAAAAGAGAATATTACTTAGCTTGTTGTACATGTACATAGGCCTACATGCATATATACATATCAAGTCCACTCATTTGAATATAAGCTTATCCTTTCCTATATGGTAGTTGATTCCTGATGATATGAAAACTATATCATAGGCGTTGTGAGTTTGGGTTGTATGGCATTTTCCTACAATGTTTCGGTGATATCGCGGTAATTGTAGGTACTACAAGTAAACACATTACACATTGCTCTATATACCGCAGAGAAGATAAATAGTACCCGAAATAAATTCTAACTGCAGAAATACAGGATGGAATCATACATGCACGTAACCGTATCATTACATTGACAATTGCTTATGACATTTGAATACATTTAATTTGCGTGTCCCACCGCTCTTTAATACGTGCGGAAAATGACAGTTATATTGTGTAGCCGATCTTGCTATATAACTCGTGTACTAATTATCGATATTACAGGACACATAATCGCCCGAGATCGACCCCCAAACCCAAAGTTATTAGTAGTATTAAGCTTGTAACGGTATTATATTCGTGTTAATAGTTTCTGACCAAGTCCGAATTATCTCAAATGGTCGATTCATGGGTAGACTTAAAACACTCGAGGGGGATTGTCAAGAAATGCAAAGCTTATTCACTTAGCAACGTTCATACATCAATAAGCACCAAGACAACTGCATTATCCTAATTATTTATAAGATGTTCACTGTTGTTGTTAATCGCTTTATAATCATTCGAAGGACATTAGTATACGGTGCAGGTCTTCATGGTGCCAACAATCGATTTTGAATTTTATTCACAAGAAAAATACTGGAATTATCTTCGTTCATGTTTAGTTGTTAATGAGCGACACTACACAAACTTGCTTTATACTATATTATAGTCATTAGAATACATAATCATCAAAGGTCACATTTGATTGCGACTGACAAATGAAAAAGGTTGAATCCTCATGATATCTGCGGACAGGAACGTTAGAATGTGCCCTGACCTTTCATTGACAAATAACTAATACGCATAGTCCATAGATAATTTACTATAGTTTGACAGTTAACTGATATATTTCCGGCGTGTTTCCATAGAAAATGATACTGCACAGACATTATTAACTGCGTATATCCCCCATATACAACTATTAATTACTATAACAAGATTTCTAAACAAACGTGTCTTGATAGTACACATGCATAGCCGAAGTAAATAGGCAGACAGTTATCAAAAACTCTAAATGTAACAAAAGTTCACTGACTGGACATACGTTATGAGGAAGTTTCCAATTTTCGAAGATAGTACGACGTCGTAATAATGTTGTTTATATGTGTATAGCTCTCAAGTAATTGCGATAGGGCCATATAATTAAATATAATTATATGTTGCGGTCCCGAGTTCGTCATGTCAACGCTTATCAGAGGCTAAGACAGTTTGTAAACTATACAGATAGGAACGTAAGTGGGTCAATATGTGATTTATTGAGTCACTCGGCATGACACTAGATTGCAGATTAGTTGTGAGTTATCAGTTAGAAATTAATGTGAAAACGTTCTGTTCACTTTTATAGATAAGATGCTAATTTTACGGTTAACTGATACTGCTCATACATTATTAACTGTGAATATCCCTATATATTATTATTAATTACTTATTAATGAAATCTTTCTCCAGATGTCCACCATTCACTGGGAAAAAAAAGATAAAATATTTATGAAAATAAAACCCCAAAATAAAATTAATTAAAAATAGAAATACAAATTACTAATCCAACAAATCTTAATAAGTATCATCCCATAGCTATCCTACGTTGTATCATTTATAGTTTTGATAAATACTGGCGACGAATGACTCAATGAGCAAACCAAGTTTAGTTTATTCCAAAAACAAATATTCCAATAAAGATCATAATTAATTCTGCAAAGCCTACAGCAATATACATATACTGATCCCTCATTTAATTTGTAACCTAAAAACGGAATATATTAATCTGATATCAATAGTTACATATCAACAGCTGCCACCTAATAATGCCAAATGTTAATAACGACATACATGATAAGTAGGCCGATAATACATTGCCAGGCT
This sequence comes from Lepetodrilus gordensis, assembly GCA_034780695.1. Lineage (NCBI taxonomy): Eukaryota > Metazoa > Mollusca > Gastropoda > Lepetellida > Lepetodrilidae > Lepetodrilus > Lepetodrilus gordensis. The sequence continues at coordinate 9,775 of JAVCKX010036040.1, read as the reverse complement.
TACTTTTAAATGTAAGGAAACCTAAACTGCATAATATAGCCATGTAGGATTTGAAAAAGTGAGTGTGCAGAACCTTTTGTAGAAAGTTGTGAATGAGCTCTTTAATGTTCTATCTATATGAAACAAACCCATACGTACTAATGTCTACAAGTAATTATGTACATATATGTTCCCGCATGTAGCGCCATGAGCAAGCAGTATGCATTGATTCGGCGCATTATAAATACGCATTATTATTATTACTATTCAAGTAAACACATGTTACTAATTCAAATCCAGTGATGTTGTGTCGGGTGGTTGTAGTTATTATTACATTGTGTTGCTGTTAATATTTTAAAATGCTATTACAAATAACGATGGTTATTACCCCCACCCTGTATCTGCAACTGACATGTATGTTTGCTATTACCGATACAAATTATGTTACACATTCATGATGAAACAGACTGGTAGGTGGAGACTCACAACACATGTTGCACCAGGTGTAGCAGTAAACCTGCGAGCAGCGATTGGTAACGACGAACCAGGGACCTGAGAAGGTTGTCCCCCACATGTTCAACAAACACCGCCCCTATTACAAAACACTAGAACTAGTGGTATACAAAAGCAATCATTTATTCACTTCATTGACCTAAGACCACAGACTCGTACAGATACACGTTTTGCACAGCAAAATATTATCACTTCTTCGTACTAACCCATAATTAATATACATATCCGGGTTCAATCGACATTTCTCACATCAACAGTCATATCAATCCGCTAGTATGAATCATAACATATAGCATAGTTATAGTAATCGTCATAGAATATAGTTTTGGTCACATGCAACTATTACAATAGTCAACATGCAATCAACATGGAATCTTAAATTACTAATTAGCTTAATTCAAATACTGGGGCATCTCTAATACGTGCATATCGTTCACTTACGAGAGCACTATGGTTTCATAGACATCGTGTATATGAGAGCTTCGAGAAACAATGACCAGTGTTATTGACTTATATTCTTCATACATAAACTATCTCGTAATAATTCTTAGAACAATAAAACAAACTGTGAAATGAAATGCATATTTTGTTCATTTGGCTTCAGAATAGTTGACAATGATCATGACTAGTTACATTGTTCGAGGTAGTGTCCTATCAACTCTATGGAAGCACTTCATTGGCGAATGCTAATTGGATAGTGTGATAATACGCTCTAATACTAATAGGATTAATAGAAAAGTCAAAATACGCATTCAAAGTCCAAATATATCGTAATAGAAATATGAAGCTAGCATGCATGTAAGACTACATGATATGTCCGTCTTGTGTAATACACTCCATTATATAAGCCAGGCAGTCTTGAATAGTCCAGAAAAATAAGACGCTTATCAGTTGGATTTCGTGTCGGAGTGGCGAACCAGGCAGAGATCGTTATATCTCAACAATCACCAACGATTGGGCGCCAAAAATATATTGTACAACACGAGAACATTCTGAACAGGCTAATTATTACCAAAGAATTCGTTCCTATAGTCGGATCAAGCGATGCAATAACGTATATTTTATAAGTCTTATTTGTATTGTTTGGAGTAACCCCAAAGCATTTTACTATTTACATGCGTATGCGATACAGATTCAATACTATAGTCAGAATGTGTACCATCCCACCCCTCCATACGTTATCTGAATGACATTGGATATCCAGCTATGCAACTGATACAAAGCTTTGGCTTGTATGTGCATCAACATATGGTCAGTCACAATGTCAAAGTAATCAGAAAGTAGGCCACTAGGTTACAATAATATTGCTTTAAACTTAAACTACATCAAAACATATAAGTCGTACCTTAAATAATTGGTAACAATGCCTCGCGTAAATTGCACTATTAATCGGAGAAATGTATAAAAGGTAGCGTCGTTATAAAATTACGATCTTTTTCAATAACAGAATATAGCTATATGTAGAAAACATTGTGCTTTGTGCGAAATTGACCAATATTAAGTAGTGCGTGGGATTGTTCAACAGGTATAATCAACATATCAATGCTTAAAATGAATTGTGAGCTTAACGAAATGAATGAAACCGAACTTATTGTTAAACCCTCTTACAGGGATATCAATATTTAAGAAGTAACTACTAATTGTTCGTTGATACGGTAGAAAACAAAAACTCCTAACACACATACTGCAAGGCCTATCAGTATAATTACATATTACTTATAGTATAGTATTTTGAATACTTTGACTACGGTTTGGTTTTACTTAGCCTTTTAATTGCGTTTCTCGAAAGTTATTTTGTATCAGTGGACAGTATTACTCATATGTATGCCTTACTAAAATGCACACCCACACAACATACTCATTGGCGTCATTGCATAAGCTTAAATTAAACAACGCTAAGCAGAAGAGGATGAATGAGTCAAATGTTAATCCTTCAGAAAGTACTAACATAAGTTACATGAACACACGCACTCGTGTGCATACACATACATACACACACGCACGAGCACGTAAATGCATGCGCACGCACGCACGGACACACACATACACACACACACACACACACACATACAGAGACACTCGGGGCATATTCGACCCAAATGATATTGTAAACTTATAACTCAAAATACATGACGATTCTACGCGTAGTTACTAAGTACTGAAAGTGGAAACCTCAATACTCGTACTAGCCTTGTAATAAAACACTGCAATGGACTATCACCGGTATAAATAATGAACTAAATGTACAAAAACGAAACACCGGTATAAATAATACATTCAATATACACATAAAATAATAAAATAAATCAACAGGGAAAAAAATGCACCGGATCATTTCTAGTTGTTCTTTCAATTCTTTAAAGCACAATGAAAACAAATATGAAGATATCTATTATTCAATACCAGAAATCGTAGACTGAGACTGAAGGAAGATTCAATATACGTACGGCGCTTCCAGCATGCAGGGCTCTTGGCTACATGAAGTAGCAGTTTGCCAGCTATCTGTTATATACTAACATCGATGAAGCTCTGTTAGCCTCACCACAACGACCGGATCAATGCCCAAGCGCCATCGGTGCCAAACGGCTCTTGCTGAAGTTAGGGAATACGTAAGCTGTAAAAATGGCCTGAAACGACTTTCTCTTATAAAAATCAATTCGGTATGCAATGCCTGGAGTTTACAGGTCATTTAGCGACAATTCACGAGTGCTGTGGTAATAGACATTTCAGCTTGTAATCTACGGATCCCCATTGTGCCGTCGTGGTGCTTGTGGTCAATATTCATAACTATGATTAGCTTGAAAAGACATGCACATGTTTCTGTTGAGCGATGCAGACGGAAGATAGAGTCTGAAGGGTGGAGAGATAGCTACACAGTAAACATTATTGAAAGTTTTCAAAAGTAAAGCATGAAATCCTTGATCTCCAACAACACTTCGATGCAGATGGCTCTGGTCAGTTTTCAATATGACGTATAAATGGTACCTGAAACATTGAGGGGTAGATTTGGCCGGCCACTTTATTCTTTAAAAATCGAAAAATCTAATTTAATCTAACATTTGATATGTCGTTTCAGAGATGCGTTTGGTACCTAAAAACGTTTCGAGAATAGGCCCTCATATGAACACACGATGACCATGATGTAATGCATAAATACTATACGAATCATTATAGACCACAAGACTTCTGGCGGCACATACTACATAAGATGACGGTAAAATCTAGCTATTTGTACCATGCACTCTGCAACCAGATAATGGAATATTTCACCTGAACAACTCATTGCATTTCCTGCATACACATCAAAAGGTATCAGTATGTTAAAGTGAGCTACTTCATATATAACAATAGAATACTATACATGTTCTGTCAATCGACCACTGAAAAGATTTACAGTGAGTGAGTGAATATGGAGTTTAACTTCGCTGCGGGGTGGAAGAAAGGATTTACAGTCAGAGCGCCAAGAGTGTAAACAAGTCCCTACTCACACTGGAAGCCACATACGCACATTGAATTACATTCTGTTTTGATCAGCATAACAATGATTGTGAAACGTTTTCCTAAAACGCAACAAAAGGAAGCATATCGTAAAATCTGCAAGCGAATAAACAAAACAAGAACAATAAACTACAATAAAATTAAAAACAATCTACTATTGAACACATAATCTTTGTCAACATAGAGAAACGGACACACCATTCCGAATGTGTAGTCTCACAAAACACATCCTTTCCGAATAGGAAGTGATATAGACTAAGAAGTAGACATGCTTTCCGAATGCTTAGTAACATACAGTACATTGAGTACAACATTGTTTCCAAGTCCCAATCATAGCGAGACACTTGCACCTCACACTTAAACAAAATGTCAAACGTATGTGAGATATTGGCTTCACTAAAATACACACAATGGGTGTATGTAACATTTTGCTTACTTGACATACTGTGATAGGACGCATGCACACACGTTTAACAGGGAAAATCTTAACATTGTTCTAGGCATTGGATAGCATGATGCCCGCATCACAGCGTATTACACTATTGGTGCCACGATTTGATACACGATTCCTGGACTTACAGGAAATGGTGAATGTCATAACAGCCAAAGGGCCGTTGTTACTACACATTTCCTCGTGTTACTATACAGTTCCCTCATATGGCCGACATTTCCATGACTTAGAGAAAATGTCAATCACATGATTGATTTTGCACAAATGACTTTTGGTCAATAAGGAATGGCTACATATGACATATAGTATGGCCATACTTATGCTTTAATATACAGTCATACGCATGACAGTGTATACACACCCATACAATGTGTATACACCACAATCAAATAATGCCTACACTGACAAACAATGAATGGAATTCATCTGGTAAATATAATATCGTTTTACCTTATCTAGCTTAGCGATGCATACATCATGCATTCTGTTACATTATTTTAATGTATCGATCATATTATACCAGTTATTGATAATAGTACACCGGAATGTTAAGAGTATACTTACTAAATTACATAGTCTATTAACACACCCTTTTCAGCATATATTTTGATCTATTTAAACTAACATTTTATACTATACTAAATAATGTCCTATTAAAGAGTAAACGACATAGCGGTATCGCCCTAGACACAGAGATCTTCAGGGTCTGCTAATGACATTTGATCGATAAATCACTGCTCACTCTTCAGCCCTTGAAACAGAGCTGAGGACATGGCTATATAGTAGCTATCCTTGTCGTCAACACAATGCAAGGCGATTGCTCTCTAAAATTACCGGCTGTCCGAATATTGGGACATACATTGTATGACCATAACATCTGTAACGGTAATTTGCAGCGAGAATTTAGAAAATAATTTAGAAAATATAAACCGTGCATTTCTGCTATAAAAAGTCTTAGTCTGAGATTAGTATATCTAGAGAAGTGAATCACGGATGTACAATGCGTGGCAAGTGTTATCATGGTTAAACCTACAGTATAGATATCAAATTACACAATGTTATCAAAAGGATAATCATTTCGGCTATCAATACCAGTTGTAAACAGCATGACAGTTTGGCATAGATAAATAATAATGGACAACTAGTAATAGTAATAGGTGCGGCAGAAAAGTATACCACCTTTAGGCTTAGAAATTCTATTTGCACCTAAACGTCACCGGCGGGTAATCATCAGATACATTCTTGACTGCGGGTCAAGGGTCAGGGGTCAGGGGTTGACCGGGTTATGTGAGGACGACATGGTGTGTTATCGGATGCTGTTCCAGAGCCACAGTGCAGATGCGCGGCAGCACCTGAGTTAAACACAACTCCCTATTCTACAGATATCCTGAGAATGGTGCCATTGTTACAAAAATAAATGACACGGGAAGCAAACCTAATCCCCTCACACGTTCTTCTTCTTCATATTGTTCTTGTCGACGTATGAATTGTAAAAAAAGTGAGCAAACAACACGAAATAGCTTAAATACATCATTGACGAGTACCTCAGGTTCTCATAAGTCTGTTGACAGAAATGCCCGTTCAACTTAATGTTGTAGTTCCATATATTGATGCAAAAGCCGACAATCATTTGCGTGATCTGCAGCGTTGTGATGACCATACTGACTTTCTTTGGGATGTACATAATACGCATGGCTCGTAGAGCGTAATACGTGTACATCAGGGAATGAACGGTGTAGTTCATCACCATGAACCACCTCCCCGGCGCCGTGTGGTCGGAGTAGCTATACCACACATACACCAGCACCGTGATGTGGTGGTACCAGTGTAAGAATATCAGCGGCTGCTTCCTCAACACGATAAACACAGTGTCTCCGAGCTCGTATACCTTGGACACCGTAAACATGAAGGACCAAAACGCTGTAACTCCTTTAAAATACGTAGGCACACACACTGAGTACTGGAGCCCGTGGTTCCTGATAGTCGTCGTGAGTTCTGGTATTGTCCTCACGGCTCCCAGTATGCTGAATACTGCCAGGGTAGCGCTCCACAACACCAGTGCATAGCGTAGATTGAATCTTTCTCGGTGTTGCATGAACCACTTAACTCCAAAAATGAATAGCACGTATACTGCTGCATATATAAAACTATCCGTCCATCTGTCTATCATGTATCTCCAGAACGTGTGCTCATTCCACCGGCGTTCGAAGTCGAAGACGTACGTATAGTTGTGCTCGCCCAATTCCAGCATGGCTTGTGTAGGGTGGCCCGGAGTCCTATGTGACAGTGTATACACTGAATACCCGTCTTAATACGACTGGGTGTTCTTTATACGATCTACCAGGGGAAAAGAGTAGCAGCATGGACCGACTGCAAGGTCGGTGTGTCGGTATCCTACAAACGATAACACTGATTGGCCGAGACGGTCAACCGAGAAAATATAGCCAATGGAAGCCAAGGATACAGCCGTACGAGGATAATACTGTGATAATTCCCGGCACGAGATACTCTATAGTACAACAAGCAGCATTTGTATTGATCTTGTGAAACATAATGCATTATGTTGCCGAAGCTGTACTGGAAAGGGATTATCAATGGAAAGCTGATAGACGTCATTTGCGTGATTATTAGTGATTATTTAAATAAAAATACTATCACAATATATATAATAATGGTTACTATATTTACCGTATATGAATTGTATCCCCATATCTTCACACTATAGGCACAAATACAAGCGAAACCATGTTTAGCAAAAATGTTCATATTTCGTTTCCTTTTCCATTTTAGAAGATGAGCATTTTACTTTACCACTAACTATTTCAAAACTGTTAGGAATGTGGAAGATGTCTCGATTGTGAAAATCTATAGGCCTACATAACATTGACATTTCGGTTCCGATTTTGTTTTAGAAATACACGCATCGCTGTAAAAACTGTGAATATATAAAATAATAGTCCAGGCAACATTTCCCTGGACATTCTATGTACACATTAACTATCAATGGATGCAGATGCGACAATCGGAGGCGTCCATGGATTACCATAGTATGATGACTGATGAGTCATTCAGAGTATAGGCTCATAATTTAAGCGATTATTAGTTATTGTAAATCAAACAAATGTAGCAACATTGTTACAATAGGATTATTTATAGAAGTCAGACAGAATATCTTCATACATTCACAATAATATACCTATGTTCACTGAGAACACGACACTTGCTGAATATTGGTATATTCAGGAGAAATGTCCTATTCCGTTGTGTTTGCATCCCCAAATACCCGGTACTCTAAATACTGTTATGAGTACCATTATATCATACTTTGAGTTTACGTGGAGTATTGAACTTTGGCACCCATAGATTATCTCTGTATATGTTTGACATTGATACATAGGCCTACATTTAAAAATTGATTTTGTATTGACGTACAGTGCAGTGAGTGCACATGCATAGTTCATAGTTCATGTCGATCCGTATATTATACAGTGTGAATACTGACTAACCGAAATATAATTAGATGCAGTGATAACACTGATTAATATGAAAGTAAATGATCTGTATATGCTAGTAATCAAATCGTGTATTAAAATATCACAAAGGTATATGGATACATATAAAATGTAAACGGTAATATTAAAACAGGTTTAAATTGGAATACCTCTTTATTTACTGATATGTATTATATTAAAATGAGAGTGATTATTATTAGTTAGTATTAGTGGTAGCGGGAATCCTTTATCCAGAAAGGACTTGGTGAACTGTTCATGGTGGATGTATATACTAGTATTGAATATGACTACTAGTATATGAAGAATTGTATTATAATTTTATGTTCATATAATTACATTTAGTGAGTTTGAGAAAATACATTAGTAGCATGGTATACAAGGATTTGCACGTATTCAAACAAGGATGTATGGATAATTAAAAGAAATACTGAATGGCAACACAATACTAAGGTAACTGAATAAATGCCCCATCAGCAATACGTCACAAACTTTCATAACAGCTTTGACACACAGGAAAACATGTTTGAATCGGCTGTTCCGGTGTCAGAGTTTACTGTTTATATGTTGTGTACATGACGTTAACATGTCATGTCATAAGGTCGATTTGGTATAATATGTTATGTAATTGTACTGTACAACGTCTGTCAAACTTGTCATGTTTGGTTAATGCCAGTATAAATAATTATAGGTCTATGATATAAAGTGTATACTGCAAATACGGTCTGTCTATATAGTTCCAGTCTAATACATAATACATAATACATAATTAGCAAACAGCTTCAGGAATGGTATGAAGAAATCATACTGGAGGTATCCTGGCATGGTCATTCCTGCATGTGTACGGATGCTCAAAATTCTAAATGATTCTAAAGTACATTTCCCTTCTTCGTAATACATTTTAAAGATAATTATTTGAATCTAAGTTTTCACTGGAATTGTTTGATTCATGTATATTGCCAGTACTAAACTAAGGCTTTAAAATTTGGGGATATTTAAGCAAAAAGCATAGAAACAGTCCGTCGCAAATTCCTTAAAGCAGTTATTGGGGGTAAAAGACTCCATGAGGAATGTTCAGTTTTATCGAGAGTTTGCAGTTCCCATCATAATTCGCCAAATTCAAATGGTAACATTTTAATTTACGGTAGCCTAAGCAGCAATCAAAATTGTATTATTTCAGAATTTCAAGCCTGATAACCAGATAACATATGGAATTTAACAAATTTGTTTCACGTTTCTTACATAGACACATTTCTTTTAAGGAAGATTGACAGAGAATTTAGTATAGGAAGAGGTGTATCACAACAGTGGGTCCTTAATGAAGTTTAAACAAGTGCATTCAGAGTTCATACTCCATAGTTATATGATCAGTTCACCACCCACGGTGGTACTAGAGTACAATAACAATACAAACATATATGATTAGGTATATAGATTTGGTTAGGACATATTCAAGATGGTTAGACAATTAAAAAAGAATCGTAATTTACATGAAAACGCCGATATCACAATCTTTATGAAGTGGGACAGAATAATAATAATAATTATTATTTGGATACGCCCCTTTGATGTTCATATTCCGTATTTGTAAAACAGATAATTCGTGATGCACGGGCCTATAGGCCTACATGTACATACTATAGCTGTGATCAGTAAATGGTTTCTAACGCATTCCATTTATACAATAACTATTATAATATATTATGAAGACAGATTTTAATTGGAAAATTATAAACCATAGAACAGTCGTATCAAAACTAAAAAGACCCAGCAGCGCATGTTTACCACGAGATAAAATTAGATATTATTTGTGTGTGACGTTGAA
>JAVCKX010035819.1:0-14263 GCA_034780695.1 Lepetodrilus gordensis | reverse complement strand
TACTTTCACTAAACAGATCAAAATTAATTGGTAATTATTTTAAATAATTTTGTTTGTACTGTATTTGTTTAAATAATAAGAAGAATATATTATTAAATAATATATTTCAATAAAATATTTAATTAAATATTATTATTACTATGTGTATTCTCTTTGTAAATTGTTATTGTAATGTATTATATGTAATATATACTTAATGTAAATTCATACGTACCAACATTTTATTTATAATTTCTTGAAAATAACATCTAAATTACTTTTTGATGATTTGCAACAAATTTAACAATAATCACTTGTATGTTCTATTTAAATTACATTAGATAATACATTATAGGTATTGTCAGTGTTTATCGGTTATTATGACCAGGTTGTACACTTTCCAGGTACAGTATTTATTTCATAATGACCACTGTTACCTATGGAAGTCAATCAAAGTGATTATCAGTCTCATTGTTAAACCTGTTAATATCTGCGCAGCCAATCAGCAATCAGACGGTTCCCTACTTTAATTTGTAGTACTAGTGCGACATATGGTCACTGTAGGTGTCCGTCTTCCAACCTGGGCTGAGTAGATTGAAAGTTACAATTTGACATCCTCGTCATTTGTTAACTTTAACAAACCCAATGTCAATGTCGTACATACTCAAGTTTGGGAACATAGCAACTGTAAATGGTAAATTACTCCCACTTATGGTAACTAATTGTAAAAGAGTTATGAAAGCTGTATTTTTCAGTATATATATTTTGTAATTTTGTATGTCGTTATTTGAAGATTATATTGGGTTATGATTTTTTTAAAGATTTTTTTAAATTTATATTTACTGACATTACTTTATGTTTACTGACATTTTGGGGATATTTATATCTTTTAAGAAAAGTTTGTTCAGAAATGAATACTTTAGGAAAAACAAACATTCTAAAATGAGCATTTATCCTGATTTCATCCGCATAATTATCTAAGTTTCTATTATTTTGTATGTGGGTGTCCTTGATTTCTGTCCATTTATCCTGAAATTATCCACAGGATTAGTGATTTTTCTATTAATTGGACATAACACTGTCCTTGATTCCTGTCCAGTAATCAATGTTCTGTTGGTTCCAGAAGATAGAAGCTACTGCTGTCCGGACTGCGGAGAAGTGTTCCGGTCGAAAGTTTCTCTGCGACGCCACCAGACGTATGTTTGCGGTCGATCAGCTGCCCTGTACCACGCCATGACCCGTGATTCACTGGATCACGAAGTTGAAAGTAAAAGGTGAGGCATTCCACACAACTAGTTATCATTGTAACGCCTTTGGCATTCCTGGCAACTAGTTATTATCAATATAAAAACTGAGAAGTTCTACGTTGGAGAGAGGGGATTATTCAGTTTTGTTGTACATACGTATGTATAAATCCATATACCATAGGCAGAAATCTTGGGTTTTGATATAGATGGGTTTACTGTATATCCAAACAGAAATTACTTCTACTGATAATTAATTAATTTAAGTATGCAAACTAGAAGATGTTTTTTTAAATTTAATATTCTGATTAGACCTGTCAATATCAATTGGCTCAAACACAGGTATTTGTTCAGTATTTCATGATAAATTTGATTATTTATCCTCAGTTTCAAGGAAGAAATCACATGAAAAATGTTATGATACTGCGTAAGTCAATAAAATATTAGCATGGAAGAGACATTCATTAATTACAATTAGATCAGTCAAACTAACTGAGTGGGCTTGAAATGGTGTGGATTTTTATGCGAAGGTTTTGCTTAGTGATTCACATTGAAAAAGTGTTGTTTTGGCATGTCAAGAGTTTAGTTGTTGAACGTAGTCGTTTTGTTGACGCATCTTGATCAAGTTTTGTTTTGTATTTGTGAATGGCAGGCAGTGCATGGATTTTGTGTCTATAAAAATATAATTTGATTTGAAACTATTTTAGTCCAAACTTTTAGCAATTATTGCTTGCAAATTGTTTCATAACCCCCAAAAAACCTTGAATTGAAAATTAATATCCCCAATATTTGGTGTGTATTTTTACGAATATATATATATATATTTTAAAAGTTAAATACAAAAAATTACAACACTGTACCAGTTAGCATGCATTGCTACTGTATAATTATATACATGTACATTGAATGTTCTCCATTCAATTGGTATAGCAATTGTTGTACAAAATATATACGCTGTATATTTAAAATGGTATTCCAAGCACATGGAGTTCTGAAATATCTTGTTTCTCCGTTGACCCAACAGTACTATGGTAAGTTAATCTGGAACTTTATATCCACAATAATAAGTGCATCTGTTGAATATGGAGAGAAAAAATCAATACCACCCTTTCTATCAACAAGTGTCTGGTTTTCGATTCACTCCTAAGCTGATTTTTCCATCACTGCTAATCTATAATGCTAACGCTAGACACCAGTCAGCTGTGTCTGTAGACCTTTTCAACATGGAATTGATAGATTTGTTCAATCCTCCCAAATCTCAGGGCTTTTCAGTACAGGGGATTTCAGCTAAATCAACTTTAGTTTATGAAATCCTGTCTCCATTGCCTTCGCCTGATAGCATTCCTTTTATTGACGGTCAGAGAGAAAAAAATGTCAATTGAACAACAGATAAAGATATTCAATTGAAAAATCAAAATTCATAATTTCAGCTTGTTTAGAAAAGTTATCACTACCGTAAACTGATAATGTAAGAAATGAGTGTGATGACCTAAGGGTCAAGACATGATATCAGAGCTTTTGTCAGACTAGAAGTGATTATTACGGAGAAATACTCCATCGTCTAGTCATGTATGATCAGCCAACAAATCCTAAAAATTCCAATAAAAGTTTGCAACACGACTTCCGCCAGATAGCTTTAACACCGAGAGGGAATTATCTCAATCCCCTCGTCAAGAAATCACTGATTTGAGTGACAGGAGGGCAGACCATGGACAGCCAATAAGAGACTAGGTAGGCTAGGAGGATGCGAGGGTTCGCTGATGATAATAGCCGTCCCTCGCTGTGAAGTGACAAGCAAAGAAGTATTGACAATGCCAGATCGCTGGAGCACTCAGTCGGTCGCGCGGGCTGATAGCGGTAGAGGCGCCCTCTCTTATTGTCAACTGTCGGTGGGGTACCCTTTATTGAGTCAGTGGCGTGGGTAGAGTTAGGGGACAGTGGTAAACTGACTGCCACAGTGGACTGACGGACAACCTGTAGAACGGAGGGATATGGGGCTTTCCCTATTGGTTACAAAGTATATATAATTTTGTTATATTCATTTCACAATTTTGTTTGCGATGTGTTTTATTGTTTGTAATTTTATTGTTTTGATTCTTTGTAAACAACCTGTTGCCATATTGTCATTTTTTCCTCTACTATAATTTAGGATTGTTTTATTAATTTGGTTATCACTACCAATTTATTTTTTAAAGAACAAATTTTAATTTTGAATTATTTAACAAATTGATCAATAATAAAAAATATTGATTTTATTTTAAATTATTTTTGTATGTATATTTTGTTTGTTGTTTTTGGGTTTTGTTTTTATATTTGTTTCATTTATAATATTTTGTTTGTTTGTTAATTTATAATCGTTTTGTTGTTTGTTATCTATTGACAATGTGACAATATTGCAAGTGGTTGTTTGACATAGGTTTCGGTCAGTTGAGCAGAATAGTGTATGTTTGTCTTTGGTTCCAGCAGCACTGATTCTGACATCGCACCAGAGACTGACACCGGGGAGGGAGAATACAAGTGTGACGAGTGTCCTAAGTCCTTCCAGTGGAAGTCCAACCTCATCAGACACCAGGTACGTCCTCAGAAAAAAACTCTCAGAGAAAAACATTGCCAGTAGTAGTCTTTGAGATAATATTCTAATGTAAAGAACAATTTGTTCAAATGATGAGTAAAATATTTTTGTGTAATTTTGTACTTAGTGAATATTGTGATCATAAATTAACATGTTGAATATGAATGAATGACAAATATTTGAAACTTTCAAGCTGGTTGGATAATTAAGATAAAGATAAATCTAAACTAAAATGAATGACGCATGTTTAAATAGTAAAGCTAGCAGTTCAGCTGGATGATTCAGATAATAGTACGAGTTATTATTAAAGCTGAATTAATTATTTTTTTATGTCCAATATTCATGATGTATTTTCTTTTGTTTTAGGCCGCCCACGACGCGAGTCGTCGCTTCCCGTGTGAGAACTGTGACAAGGTGTTCACCGACCCCAGCAACCTGCAGCGACACATCCGCTCCCAGCACATCGGCGCTCGCAGTCACGCGTGCTCCGAGTGCGGAAAGACCTTCGCCACGTCCAGCGGACTGAAGCAACACCAGCACATCCACAGCAGTGTGAAGCCCTTCCAGTGCGAGGTCTGCCTCAAGGCCTACACCCAGTTCTCCAACCTCTGCCGACACAAGCGAATGCACGCCGACTGCAGGCAGCAGATCAAGTGCAAAGACTGCGGACAGGCTTTTTCCACGGTCACCTCACTCAGCAAGCACAAGAGGTTCTGTGAGGGCGCTCTAAGGAACGGAATGCGTGTCTGCTATTCTGACAAGATGTCGCCAATGTCCTTGTCTCCTGGAAGCCAGCCTTCTCCCATTAACCCGAGCCTGATGGGGTTGTACGGAGCCCGACCACCGTTTCCATACTACTCTCCATTTGGTGCATCCTTCCCTCTACTCCAGCCAGGAGGTCATCTACAAGCTGTTTTAGGATCTCCCATCTCCCCGGGAACCAAACTGCCAGCCTACTACACCCCTGAAAAGAAGCTGTCACCAGAGGGCAGCAGTATTGGTTCCTCAGAGAAAGACACTCTTCGTGCGGATGTGAAACTACGAGAAGGTTCTGATGGTGAGATGTCCGACATGAGCACCGGCAGTGACCTCGACGTGAGTTCCGTCTCCGATGCAGAGAGTGAGTCAAGCCAACACAAGAGGGTGTCCTCGATGCTAGAACCAGGAGAGATTAGACCATCAAGCCACAAGATGACCCCAGAACGTCCCATCGGTCTTATGAAACCCAGATTTGACTTTCCAAACATGACGCCGCCAAACCACAGGCAGGACGCCCCGTTCGATCTGTCGAAGAAGACGCCTTCACCTAAACCTGAACCAGATACTCCAGGCAAAGACGATCTCCCCTTGGACCTCAGCAGGAAAATCACCAAAGAAGCCATTCCTGTAGAAACTCCACGGAAAACCCACGTGTATGGAGAGATGCGGTCACCTTTGATACCCGAGGTCAAGTTCCCGCAGTTCCCGTACCCGTTCCCTAGTCCTCTTCTTATGGAGTCCATCATGAGAGCTGACAAAGAGAAATTCCAAGCCTTCCAAGATGCTGCCAAGTTCATGTCCTTCCCTCGCTACCCTCTCAGCAGTCCTGCTTTCCCTGGCATGAACCCCTTCAACTTGATGCGACCTGATGCTGACAAGATCCTGTCTCCAGCCATGAAGATGGACAAGGTTGCCGACCCGTACCCATACTCCCCCGGTGGCAACAAGATCAAGGAGCGGTACTCCTGCAAGTTCTGTGGCAAGATCTTCCCCAGATCCGCTAACCTGACCCGTCATTTGAGGACACACACTGGAGAGCAGCCCTACAAGTGTAAATACTGCGAACGCTCTTTCAGCATCTCCTCCAACCTCCAGCGACATGTTCGCAACATCCACAACAAGGAGAAGCCATTCAAGTGTCCGCTGTGTGACCGCTGCTTCGGACAGCAGACCAACCTCGACCGACACCTCAAGAAGCACGAATCTGAAGGTCCTAACGTCATCGACTCACCGACCAATGAGCTGGAAGAGAAAGACGAATCCTATTTCTCAGAGATCCGCAACTTTATCGGGAAGGCAACTGAAGGCAAGATGGAGGATGTGAGTAGTGACAAGCACGAGGACATTCACGTGCGGGGTCCCACAGCAGCGGATGCCGTCAGAGAAGATGACGGTGATGACGAAGCTGGTGACAGCTCTGACGACAATGACGTTGTTAGCGAACCCTGTGCGAAACAACCCCGGCTCTCTGAGAACAATAACGAGAAAGAAAGCAGGAAATCTCCCGTGTCATTAGTTGCCAATGGCTTCCATCATGGTGATGCCAAGGAACTCGACCTGTGCCCTAAACCAAGTTACGACCTTCAGGGCAGTTACACGCCCACTTTAGCCTGCTCTACATGAACACTGGGACATCTGTGACATGCATGGACCTTAGTATGAGAACAAAACTCATTTCCGAAGCTGGTAGAGGGACCAATCTCCACAGAAAGTTTCAAGTTGTATATTCGTGTAACCTTACACCAATTTGCATATTTTTACACCAGGTGTAAGTTGTGTACATTTTCATGAGGTTCTGAGAGCATTTGCTGGACTTTGTAGACATTGAAGCCAATCTGAGAGACTTTTTACACAATGTGTGTATTCATATTGATGCAGTAGAGACTAATCCCACGACAGTGGTATGAACCGCGACCGCTATCCGTCGCAATACAAGTTGCGGATATTATTGACGATTCAACGATGACTAGTCAGTGAAACCTACTAATCCATCTCATCTAAACAACTTACCACATTCTTCTGTATAGACTTACCAAACTGTGTATACTATTTTGAATATCCTTTTTTTCTCTTTTTGATGTTTTTTTAAATCTGGTTATATTTACACTGTATTTAAGATGTAGATTTATTTATACTGAAACTGAATATTGACATTGAAGTTAGAGATTGTACCTTTGTGAAGTGTGTTCTTGCTGTTACTGTATATAGAGTGCTCTACATTCTGTGATTGTTACCATAGTAACTACTAGCGCTTCAATAATTGTTGCTAGAGTGTTAGTATGAAACTTTGATTACCGAAAAGAATACCAATTAATACGGCTTAACTAAGAAAAAAGGCTTTAAAACAAGAATCTCAACTGCTTTAGCTAACTAAACAAGCAAACGACAAACAAGGCTTTAATGCCTTACGTGCATCCTTTATCCATCATGATTTATCATTCATATTGCCACTTGTAATAATTGTTATTTATGCATTTTGTTTATTTTGACCAGTCTTCATCAGACAGACTTGTATCCATTGCCTTCATATAACAGTATTAAACCATTTGTCAAACATCATCACAATATGTCTTGAGGAAAACAGTATCTCATAGTCTTGCCAAGCAGCCATCTTGAAATTGTGAGGGCCATGGTCTCGGCCTGTCCAGTATTACTTAAGGAATGGTTGTTGCTAGAGTAGTTTGTTTGTTATTTATTTTTCATGCATATTTGTATGCAGATTTAGTTGTTAGTGTGTTATCCCACTGTCTCCCTCAATATGGCTTCCATGTATCTTCAGTATTGCCATGAAGTAATTCGTACTGCTTTCCTCAAGACTATTATGATTGTTAGAATTGACTCATAGACTGCTATTGCAGTGTCTAGTTAAGATATTTAGACATTGTAACCACCTCGGTTCACCATAGTCCCCTGACATAATTAAATAAGCATTTATTTACACTTTGCACTATTTTTCAAATATTTATTAATTTTTTTCTACATTGTTTGCTTTTCACGGGCTGTCGTAGATACTGATTTAAGGACACAATCAATATTTATTTTAAATTTGAACCAACATATATTTTACTTTCAATACAGTATTTGTAAAATGAAAATATTTTTAAAATGTATTTTATGGTATCATTAATGCAAATTTATACTAAAGACTGTCTCATTCATGTATATAATTATTTCCTCTAGTCGACGTGGGTGGGACCAGATAGGCCTGTAAGGGTATCAGGGAGATTCTGTCTCAGTAACAACTACAGAGAGTTGGGTTTAATTCTTATTTCCACTTCCATATGCGAGGCAGACAGACCCATGTTTCAATCAGTTTATTTTGTGTCACATATGCCTAACTCTAGTCTCACATTTCTGAGGTATCTTGTTCCATTTCACTGAATCACAGACTAGTAATTGCAGCCAGCCATTATGTTCCTCATTAGTTGTCCTCTGAAGGTGTTCCTATCACATTGTGTTCCAAGATGTTCAGGCAGGCTTAACATGTGATTTCATCTCAATAGGTTATTTTGTATTTACTGGTGATATATCAATTTGGTACTTTAACAAATTATTTACATGAATTTAATCTTGAGGATTGTTTATGTATTATAATTAAAGCTGTCAGAATATTACCAATTTATTTAAGCTGTTTGTAAGTTGCTTGTCTTTTCAAACAGATTTCTGTAGAAGCTGTGGTTAATCTGCACATTATGGGTGTGGTTTATTACAGTTTGGACTCAGGATGCATTAAAATATATGAAACAAATATTATTTGTATTTTCTTACTTCATTCATACATTATATTCCATATGACTTGATGTAGAAGGCCAATGACATCACATTTCCTGATAGCAATAGACCAATGGCATCACATTATTTGATGGTAGAAAAATAATTACATCAAATTATGGTAGAATACCAATGATATCACCTTACCTAATGGTAGAAGACCAATAACATCACATTACTTGATGTTCGAAGACCAATGCTATAACATTACTTGATGGTAATGCTATCACACTTTATGGTGTGATAGACCAATGACATCACATGGTAGTAGACCAATGACATCACATTATGGAGAAGACCATTGACATCACATGGTAGTAGACCAATGACATCACATTATGGAGAAGACCATTGACATCATGCATTATAGTATAAGACTAATGGCATCACATGTTATGGTAAATACCAGTGAAATTACTTGATGGTAGAAGACCAATGACTTCATATGGTAATAGACCATTGGCATCACACAGTGGTAGAAGACCAATGGCATCACACCATATGGTATAATACTAATGACATTACACTTGATGTCTAGAAGACCAATGACATCACATTATGGTAGAAGACCAATGACATCACATTGTGGTAGAAAACCAATGACATCACAGTACTTGATGGTAGAAGACCAATAGCATCACATTATAGAAGACCAATTACATCACATTTTATGGTAGAAGACCAACGATATCACACGTTATGGTATAATACCAATGACATCACATTTCGTGATGGTAGAAAACCAGTGGCAGAGTAAATAACTCCAACTACAAGCAAATGTACTGCTATTTATAGAACGTACATGTTCTATCAAAAACAATAGTAGTTTCAGTATTGACTTATCATGCAAAAATAGTATAGTTGCAAGCATGTTAATGTGGCAATATCATCTTTGCATGCAATATATGTTTCTACATATTTGTACTACTAACTAGGAAAAGATGTGAAAACAATCTACATAAAATATATGACAATGTATCTAAAATACCAACAGTGCTCTGTTCTAGATTAGTAAAACATATTAAAATTGACCTATGTGTCAGAGAATTATACTTGTATCAGAATATGTTATAACTATTTTATATTAACTTTGACCTATACTGTAGATGTAACGACGATCTTGCTACTAAACCTTAATTTCAACACTAAACATTAGACTCTGGACATAGCAAATTAATAGTTAACATAGCTTACATCGTATACTCGTAGTGTGCTCTTATAATTTACTAATAATTTATTACACCAGAGACCATAATGGTCAGATTACACACATAGATAAATTGTTAACAAATATCGGCATTATAAATAAGTATTTTGCCTATTGTTGCACAGCAAATAATGTGCCAAGATATTTATAAAAATAATTTACAGTAAAAGAAATCATGAAATGGAGATTGATATCAGTATTTTGTTATACCGGTATTCTATATGAATAGGGCTGTAGCACTTGTTTTCTAGCCAAAAGCATTCAATTATAATGTTGGCAAAAATCACTGAGGATAAGTCATACTGAATTTGTAAGCTAAACATCAACTGTAATATTTCACTTAGGCCTATTCGTTTATATATACGGTCTATGTTATATTTTATGTAAGTAAACGTGTTATGTATTGATCATGATGTGGTTATCACATTAATTCATTCTAGATCTATACTTCGATTGCATTTGTTATCACCTTGTAAATGAAGCTGTTAACAGATGGTTGAGCATGGTTATTACTTGCTGTCCAATGTCTACGAATCAAAGCAAGACCATCGGGGCTTCCTAACGACAGTAAATATTATACGGTGGAATTAATAGAGGAGTATACATAATAGCACTGTCGTGGCAACAGATTTTATGGTATGAGACAAGAGGCACGCCTGTGGTGACTAAACCATGCTCTCAGCTCTGCATTAATGCTCTGAAATAAAAATCCGGGAGGCATATGTCGATGTTTGCCGTCCTGTTACAAGGGATTATAACTCTCGTGGACGTTTTATTGAATCCTTCCTCCCCCAGACAGAGATGCGACAATCGCACGACTGCGATACAAGGGACGGTCATATCACGGCAGATTGCGTTATCAGAGCCGCTGAAGCATCTGCGGTGACAATGGAACAGCAAAACGTTTTTACCGTCTGAACGTCTCTCGTAACTCGACGTCGATGGTATAACGTCAGATGTGACCTATATAACGTCAGGTGTGACATTGCTCGATGGTTGACGCTTCCGGTGAGTTCGTGGACATTGCCGAGCAGACTTGACTCGTGCTTAAAAGCCGCGACTGTTCCATTTGAGGCGTGAAGATCGTTGTTATTAATAGAGAGATAGAAAGAAGAGACGGACACGTGAACTTATCTTTCAAATGATACCTGATGCAGGGATATAAAATAGTCGCGCTAATCACGCCCAGTAACAACGCTATCACTCCGCGGTCGTGACCGTGACTTGCACGTGCTGTACGTGCGCGCAAGAAAGATATAGTGATGCGCATGCTCAGACAATGGGACACGCAGGCAACTTATCATTCTGAGGAATGCTCGTCTAAGCTTTGGTGGAGACAGTGTAGGCAGACGAGTGCCCGGCGCGCGTGAACATCCGACTGATGACTTGATCTTCTAATCTGCAACTGTCATCAACATAAAGACAAAGCATTGAGATATCGCCATAAATAATGTCATATATTTCAATCGAATGTTCCAGCTCAGGCTATCGAGCAAGAGTCCCACGGTTCTGTTTTGGCCAATGGCTGATCTTAGATCTTGATAGGACATTGACAGCCTTGAGCGAACATAATACGTAATTAGCGATTCGCATCGAATATAGTGGTTTGAAAACGCAGATTACATTTTATCATCCTAGTTTTTGGCAATGTGCATGCCCTTCTGTGATATGCGTCAATCTCGTAACTCTTTCCTCTCTTCTGATTGGTGGAAACACGCTCATTTGCGGTTGGGACAACTCCGCTAGTGTATCATGGTATATGCTCATATTGTTCTCGTCTCCTCCATTGAAATCGAAATGAAAGCGTCAGTTTTGACAGTTGATAATAAAGACAGTGTCGACGGCTTCCCACGGGTGTGCATAACATTCTCCAACCGTCACTCGCTTTCTAATTGCCGTATTAGTGGATAAAGATCGAACCGTTCCAAATGTCTTCATAACATGCTACCTTTCAACTTCACGATCTTGCACCGTATTGTCTTTAACTGTGGGAATCTGTGCTAGCTCCTTTCACCTACCTTTTGTTTAACGTATCACCCTCTTCATATCTTGACAAAAATACATGCTCATGTTTTGTTTTAAATTAAAATATTTCATAATGATTTATCAATTTTACTTGTCGTGACGCACTCTCTCGTGAATAATTTACCAAGCTGTCTCTCCAAGTACAGTTAAATCATTATGCCAGTTAGTTAATTCGAACTTTTGTTTCATAACTGTCTCCGCGTTTTTTTTTTCATTCAGTAACGTATATTATTTTTCCTGTCGACTATCAATTAGTAATATCAGTGTAGGTCATCCGGGGTCGACTGATACCATACAAAACAGAAAACTCTTTGTCCGAAAGCAAAATGTGCTGAGAAAGAGCTTTCGATTTTCTCTCATTATAATAGTACGTATCATGAATGGCCGGTATAGGTGAGAGACTATCACCCTTGATGGGAACCTAATTTCTTTTATCTCTCACGAATATAGAAATTAAGAAAATGAGAGTTCTCAGCCTTGAAAGTGTGATAATCAAGCACGCCTTCCATGTAAAGACCTTGATTCGTATTTATCAATGGAGTGGTATCTGAAAATCTCTCTTCCAACTGTCAAGCGTTGAAGTCTTATACAGTGGTACGTTCACTTCAGCGATGGGAAAATCACAACATCTTGCGCGTGGTGTTCCAGCTTTCATGATAAAACTAATAACCCTTGCCAAGAAAGGTATCTTAATTCTGATTAAGCACAAGATAAATCAATTTATTATGAATTCCTCTCTCCATGCTGTGAACCTTCTGAATATAGACATCGGTGTAAGTCTTAATAATAAGTATATATGATAGCGTGTATTTTATCTTGGTGCAAAGCAAAATATGACAGGTGAACTTATCGTTATTTGTTAACTACAAGAACGCTGTATAAAGAAACCACTGTTCAAAATATGAACTTTACAATCAGATACGTTTAGGCATTAACTCATGTAAGCTTAGCTGTAAGTAGTTTGTGGTTGTTGTCCATGAAGTAGCATTGCATATCAAAACGTGATACCGCCCAAGCTGTAAATAGTTTTCGATATATTAGTATTACATATATTTCCGTGGATATGAAGTCATAGACAGATATGACACCAATGGTTGTATTGATAATTATCTTTGCAGTATTAATTAAATATAATATTAAATTGCATTATTCCCATTTCTAGAAGTTGTGCATATCATAAACAGCGTCGGTATGCAATATATTGTATACAAAAATTATTATGGTAAATACAACATTTATTACTGAATTACTATTGCAAAATATAACAGTTATTACTAAATACAGTAAAATACTCAGTATGCACTATGTTGCATACATGCAAGAATTATTATGTTAAAATACTAGTACTGCATGTATTACTGAATACATATCCCAGAGTTAATAAC
This sequence comes from Lepetodrilus gordensis, assembly GCA_034780695.1. Lineage (NCBI taxonomy): Eukaryota > Metazoa > Mollusca > Gastropoda > Lepetellida > Lepetodrilidae > Lepetodrilus > Lepetodrilus gordensis. Next base: position 1,321 of record JAVCKX010035819.1, on the reverse strand, counting down.
TATTGCAAAATAAAACATGTACATGTATATGTATTACTGAATACAGTAAATTACTCAATACTTATTTCACTTCTACCATTCAATAAACCTTTCATGCAGTTTTATATACTATACTGTATCGCTATTGAGAGCACATTCACTGTATTAGGTATAGATAGAATTATAATTTGGAATATGCAGGAGAACCGCAAACCCTAGATCCAATTAAACATATGTCAGGAGAAAATTGATAAATTTGCCGAATTTTCTAATTATCTCCCCATGTATCCACAGAAAATGGTCAATCTCTTATAGAGATCTAATTATGCAGATAATCTGTCGCATTTCGACGAGTAATTACGCGCAGTAATTATCATCGTTACATGTACGAGTAATAGACTAGTCGTCGAAATATAACTAACGATCAATTACATATATATTATCCTAGAATATAAAACATAATTTTTGTCAGGAAAGTTTTCCTTCGGCAATCGTATCTGAGATAATGGCATTAATATAATATGTGAGACACCCCATTTGCGGAGAGATTGTCCTTAATGCTAAATTAATTTTGTGAAAACCCAGTGTTGTGTATATTTAAATGTTGGTGTATGTTTCAATTCTACTTAATAATAATTCTGTATTATTAATCTTATTTATAATGTATAATATTTTTATTCTGTTGAATTAATCTGGACATGCTCTCTGCTTAACGTTAGTTTTAATTTTTGCATCATGATATGAAAAACAATAAAAGAATACGTTAATAAACTATACGTAACAGTTATTTTCACATGTACACATGCATGCTCCAGTGTACGTACACGTATATATTAACTGTTCTATAGCTTGTGGGCTCTTACGTGGTGATGGCTCATTAATCAAATCATAGATAAATGTATCGAGTTAAATTCATGACATAATTAGCTTGTAAATGTGATTAACTTATGCACTTTGAAATAAACTGATTACCCATGTGGCAGCAATTATCTCCCTTTGTATGGAAATATCACCGTATCAGTAATAGGGGCGACCATCGGAGTGGCTAACATGAGTGGAATTAATAATACTCGTGATAACGTGGTCGCTGGTCGGTGTGGCTAACAACACTTAATTATAAAATAAAATTGAAATTAAATTAATATTCTTCTTCCCCTTCTCTTCCCCTTCTTCTTCTTAAAGTCCTTACCACCCCCACACCCTCCTCTTCCTCCCTTCTTTCTTTCTTCTTCTTCTTCTTCTTCTTCTTCTTCTTCTTCTTCTTCTTCTATGTTATTCTTCGCTTTTTCCTTCTACTTCATATTCTTATTCTTATTAGTATTATAAAATATATTATAGAAAT
>JAVCKX010035599.1:0-14270 GCA_034780695.1 Lepetodrilus gordensis | reverse complement strand
CTCTCTCTCTCTCTCTCTCTCTCTCTCTCTCTCTCTCTCTCTCTCTCTCTCTCTCTCTCTCGCTCTCTCTCGCTCTCCATTGACCATCTAGTTTTGTTGTGGTATTCTAGCTGTTACTGATTAGCCTCAGGGGTAAAACTAACGCGGGCCCGCGGGCCAAAGGCATTTAAAACCACTGTCGGGTATACTAACTTCATTTCTGGCCCTTTTGGCCCTCTTGATTTTCAATAGTCCGTTCTGTTTTAGTGTTTTTTGTTAAACTGCTAAATAAAAACAAATCAAGTATAAATATACATAATCACACATGTTCACACCTCAATTAAGGTATACCTAAAATTTGCTGATATTATTATTGAGAAACATCTTGATGTCACCTTGAAAAGGCTGAGCTTTTAAAAAAAAAATGTTATTACAATGTTAATCTTTCATTAAAAATAAGGGGGGCATTCTAGTTTCCAGAATAGAGTGCCCTCATGGCTATCTGGAAATTTACACTTATTTCTACCCCTGAGCCTGTCTTCGCAAATGGGTGAAAAATTCCCACAGCGACGTTAAACTCCATAGTCACTCACTCACTCACTCACTCACCCCTGAGCCTGTACTAGTATTATTAGTTTAAATATTATTTTATGTTGTTATTCGTTTAAATATTAATTTAATTTAAATATTAATTTATGTTATTATTCGTTTAAATATTAATTTTATCAGATACTTTTAAGCTGATTACTAGTAACTACCTTTGCTATGTTCGTAATCGTAGAATTAAAACATGTATTAATAATGCATTTATATCTCATTGGAGGTCCCGTTACGTATATTTGTGTTAATTTCTTCAGTAAAAACATTAATGGCATTGGTTACTAGTTGTGGTAATGATAAATAATTAAATATTTGACAAGAAAATGCACGTGGGTAACTAATACGTGATGTCTATTTCAGGTCGCACGTCTTGATGGCCATGGATTCTGGACAAAGACAGATCTTCGACTTCCCTGGCAAAGCAAAGAGTGACGTGTGGAGCCACTTCGGCTTCTACTTGACTGATGACAGTTACAACCTCGACAAGAGCAGAGCCATCTGCAAGTACTGTAGAATCGGCGTCAAGTACACGGGCAACACCACCAACCTCCACACCCACTACATCAACCACCACCTGAGAAAGGACTTCAATAAGCAGGAAGCGGAAGGAGAATCGGCCACGAGCATGGTCCAGAGTGCAGAGTCTATGTCAGACACGGTCCACATGCCGCCAGCCATATCCGCTTCCTTCAACCATCCTCCAAAGACACAGACCAAGTTGTCTCTCCACACGTACGCAATCATGGAGTACATCATTGAGGACATGCTGCCCCTTTCTACACTGTCGAGTAAAGCTTTCCAGAACATGGTGAGAACGATGAACCCAAAGTGCGACCTTCCTTCTAGAAAGTATGTGGAGGAGGTCGTCGTGTTTCAGCTGTATGAGGAAAGTCAGGTACAAATCATGGCTAACCTCGATGGCCAGGAAGCCGTTTCCCTGACTACAGACGTCTGGAGAACCTCGGAAACGCATGTGACCGTTTCTGTTAATTTCATATCAAAGACGTGGCATCTCAACACGTACGTGCTACAGACACTCAAACTCCCAGATGAGGTCACGTCTGAACATGTCTTTGATGCGCTCAAATCTGTTACTGAAACTTGGAACATCATATGTGAACCAATCCTTGTCTTAGGACACGAGACCGCAATGGATTCAGCAGATGCTCTGACGTGGAGAAACATAGCTTGTTTTGCGCAAAGTATAAACAACGCAGCGCTAAAAGGTTTGGCAGCTCCTGCTATTCAGAATGTGATTGTAGCTTGCAAGAAGCTCTCCCAGTTCTTTCGATGCAGTGTTGACCAGAACGGGATTAACGCAGCCCTTGCAGGCAATACGTTGTTAGTAGCAAACAACTCACAGTGGAACTCGACATTTGCCATGTTAGAGCGTATCGTGGAGCACTACCCCTCAATCAAGACAGCGTTTCTGGACACAAACCTGGAATATCAAGACGCCCAGCATTTGCTGCTTGATGTGGAAGGGCTGAAGTTGTGTCAGGATCTCGTGACTCTGCTGAAGCCGTTGAACAATGCCTCGATGCTTCTTTGCGATCAGAAAATGGTCACAGCATCCATGATACTGCCAGTATTGAAGAAGCTGGAGATAACACTGTTGAGCAGCGAGTCTGAATGTCCGGTGATCAAAGAATGCAGAAGCATAATCTGGAAGGAAATACAGGCATCGTACTCGTCAGAAAGCATCAGAGAGTTTCTGCTGGTGTGCTCGCTTCTAGACCCTAGATACAAGGAACTGCGGTACATCGACGCTGTGGAGCGCGAAAAGGCAAGACGACTTTTGTATGATGCCGCCTTGAAGCCACTTGTTCCGGATATTCAGATCAAACAGGAAGTGGACAGTGATGACGAATACATTCAGAGTATAATACTGGGTCCAGCGTTCTCCCTCACAAGCCAGTCTGACTCACAACCTGCAGGGGAGCCAGCAAAGAAGAAGAAGAAGACGACGCCTCAAGCAGCGTCCAAAGACTGGCTGTCAGACGTGGTGGGGCATAGCGATGACCTCGCGTCCAAGAAGATGAACCCAGTGGAGTTGGTCAGCTCTGAGATTGACAGGTTTATGACTGAGAAGCAGATCACGTGGAGCAACCCTTTGATCTGGTGGTACGAGAGGGAGAAGATCTTCCCCAATCTGTCCAGTCTAGCCAAGAGACACATGTGCGTTATGGCAACAGCCACGCGACCGGAAGACGTCTTCATGACCGACCACGAGACGATGAAAGCCAAGAGAGAGCGCATTCCAGAAGACCTCATTGATACGATGATTTTTCTCAACAAGAACCACAAAAACCTGAAACTGTTTGGATGGTAACATGCTGTTCAGTTGACCATGGACAATTAAATATATTAAATGTATTCATTTTACAGATTTGCTTGAGACGATCATTATGTTTACGGAAATGTCTTATGCTAGTAATGTCTGTTAATAAAGTTGCTTCATATACACTCAATGTAAAGTTTTTATTTTCGTTATCTTATACTGTAAAGTTCTGCTGATGGATGGGAACGTTGAACGATCTTGCAGTTCATTGTGTGTGTGTGTGTGTGTGTGTGTGTGTGTGTGTGTGTGTGTGTGTGTGTGTGTGTAAGCTAAACAGTAATTGACGTTGTAATATATTGTAATGATAGCAATTAACTGATTACAGATTTCAGTTAAAAACAAGATCACGTCGAATGCGGTTTTATAGTTTATTAAATAATGACAACAAATAGGATTGTCAAATAATGTAAACGATTTACACTGATAGGTTAAAGCCATTTGATATCAAACTCGCCTTGCTGTATAATAAAGAAGGATGTGTCTTGTACAACATCAATGCATATGGTAAGGCATACAATATGTATATACATGTGTAGAAACCCAGGTTACAAAACGAAGCGCGAAATATTCCTGTTGTTCTGACGATACGTAAAAATGCAGTTCAAATCCAACCTTTTGAAGGCATACATAATAAATAATAAAATAGGAAAATATTGAAAACCAGAGGGACCCGCACAACATGTAGCTTGATCCCCAATACGCATGTGTAGACAAATCAAATGTACAGTGTACATACTTTCAGGTAAATACGTTTGACTATATGAAATATGTCAGCAAAACATAATTGCCTGCCTATAAAAATGGCAAGATCATCTTTTTAAGTATCACATAACATAATATACCATAATATATTTATATTTTTAAAATATGTTTTTCTACTAAGAAGAAAAATATGAAGAACAATTTACCACAATAATATAGAAGCAGTGCTTTAGATGGCACAGAAAGTCGTGATTCAGCAATTCATTTATAATATTTGTAAACGTAGATTCTAGATCAGTAAAAGAAATATCGAAAAACAAAAAAAAGATATTCTCTTCATGAAAATACTGTTGTAATAGTGACCCTTTTGTCACTATTACAACAGTGCTACTTTGACCGGATTCATCAAGCAATATTACTATACTTACTCAGTACATTTACCTCCGTAACAACTCGTATGCAACACAAACATATACAAGTACATATCACATACCAATTATTAGCATGGTGAAGGTGCATTGTATATAGTACCAGTGTACGAGTTATTAATCTTGCAATGCAAGTTTTACTTATGACGAAACAAAATTTACTAAGAAAACTGTCCAGATCAGTGCAGTATCCTCCAAGATACATATACTAGCAAACCAGGAACTGTACGTGTTAAAGGCCAATTATGAAAAACTAGAAAAACACTCATGATGCCCGGAATATGTGCCATGGCATTAAAATGTGAAAATGATGTGACATTTCAAAATAGTAGGCAACACGTATACATATTCAGTATATATTCTTTTCTGTCCCTCACTTATTCCCATTGCACAACATCTAATCCTATACTTCTGTACAGGTAAATCATAATTAAACGGCTAATACACAGCACCATGAAGGAATATTGCCATTGTAATGTTCATGGGTTTTGATGGTTAACTGAAAGTATTAATGTCTTTTCACTGCTTGAACACGAAACGCTTTTGGTGCATATGTAGAACTCGAAAGAGGTTCCATGGATGGAGCTTTTGTTCCCTTGGGAATACGGAACTGATATTGTTGGATCAATGCAGTGATGAACAGGAACACTTCCATTCTTGCCAGGTCCGCCCCAGGACATGCTCGAGGGCCGACCGAAAACGGAATCGAAGCTTCGTGATCAAGAAATTGTCCATCTTCGTCTAAGAATCTCTCTGGGGTAAACTCTTCTGGATTTGTCCAGATCTCTGGGTCCATTAACACCGAGTCCAGTACCGGGAACACCGTTGTGCCCCGAGGGATGTCGAATCCTCGGAATGTGACGTCTTGGGATACAGAATGCCATACGCCAATGGGATATACACTGCCGCACCGGAACACTTCCGCTATTGTTGCCTCGACGTAAGGCAGGTTCTTCCTGTCGGTCAGACAAGGTAGACGACCTTTGTCAACGTTGTTCTCTATTTCTTGAACACACTTTTCTTGTACATCTGGGTACGATACCATGAATAGAACACACCAAAGAATGGTAGCACCAGTCGGCTCCGACCCCGCAGTGAACAGTTCCCGGATGGCTTTCACCAAGTTGTCCTCTTGCACAGATGGAGAAACCTTGTTCTTTTTTCGCTTTCTCATTTCCTTGAGGTAAGCCGATATATAATTCGTTGGCGTTGTTATATTTTCCTCGATATGTGATGCGTACCTTTTAACGAAAGGACCAATTATTTCCTGTTCTAGGTATGTAGTGTTCTCAGCGATACGTTTCCTGTTGAACAAATCAAATGGTAGATACCGCAAACACGGAATGAAATTCAATATGGCTGTTGCACTGAGGTCTTCACGGCATCTATTTAGATATTCCACATACATGGGATCATCGTCTTCAAATCGCTTGCCCAACACAATAGCACACAGCACGTTTGTGACAGATGCATTAATAATTTCTTGAAGGTGTATTTTATGTCCTCTTTCTTCATCTATTATTTTCAAGAGATTCTTCACTTCCTCTGTAATCCCAATTTCAAAAATATTACTTCCGGATCCTATTCCAAATTCATGTAATGTCCTCATCGCAATCTCCTTCTCACTCCATCCTTTCTTGGAGGTCCCCATTATGCCCTTACTTCTGCATGTGATCTCAGACATAAACACGATAGGACGCTCTGAGAATACGTGTCCATGGTTGACAAGTGCATCTTGTATAGCTTCGTATCCATTCAGCACCACCACCAGCCTCTCTCCAATATATAAGCTGAAAATATCGCCGTAGTCCTCTCTCCACTCTCTGAATGTACTCCGAATGTCAGATCCGAGTGACAACATATTTCCGACGACGGGTAAGCTGATTCGGGGCCCAGGTGGCAGACGAGAATGGGAACGTCGTCTGCTGTACACCCAAAACAGAACTGCGGCAACCCCGCAAATCACAATTGTGGGAACATTGCCCCAAAACTCATGAATTGCCATTCTAACGCAATATACTTTCAGCAGGTCAGTTCCCACATTTTGCGGACTGCTAATAGGGAGTTGACATGTTCAGACAGATGCATGTATATAGGTCTACCTGACGCACAGTATTATAATGAGCCTAGCTGCAATCTCCGAGCCTTGGCCACCTACAGTTCGACCGCCTTTGTTCCCTCACCTGCATCGATCGATGGTAGTATAGAGCAAGGCTACCGTTGTCATGACATCGCGCTTACGGGTATTTTGAAGGCTATGTCGATCTTCGAATTTGTCCGACTGAATGCGGAACTCTTGAGTATCCTAACAGATCATACTCGCATAGACTCTGTTTTTGTATTATAAACGGAAACGAATGTGAGAGCATGTGGAACTCCATATAGGGCCTAGGCCTAGGCTATGTACAGCGAGGGGGCATTTCTTTTAGAACAAATTTAACGGTTTCTTGTTTTTGTATTATAAACGGAAACGAATGTGAGAGCATGTGGAACTCCATATAGGGCCTAGGCCTAGGCTATGTACAGCGAGGGGGCATTTCTTTTAGAACAAATTTAACGGTTTCTTCAACAGTAATGGCAGTTTACTTTCGACAAAGCAATTCGTAATAAGTAGGGTTTGCATTTAGTCATAATTTCTTCATATTTGCTACTGGTTTGATGAAATATGAAAATACTATAGTTTGGTCAGACAACCTCTCAGAAACTAGGCCTACCATTAGCATATCATGCAAGTTTTCTTGGTCTCAGTATTTAGCATAAAATAAAAAATATTGTCAAGCAATGAGGAAGCTACGGACGAAACTGAAAGAAATATTTATTTCTGAAAGCATCAGAAAACCACATATCATTTATGCCTATATATTTAATAAAGTCCGGAAACATCCATTGATGCAAGAAAGTTACACTTCAAAAATTCTGGAAGCATGTTTACAGACCCGGCCAATTAGGTAGCTTATGCGTCTTTCTGCAGGTGCCAGTAAATCGCTTTTCATAACGCTGTCAATATCTTTGCCGATGCCTGGAAATCGCATTTTATATATAATACCTATGCATTTCAAAATTCCGGGAAGCATACCCCAACCCACACTATGTAACGTTGTGGGTTTTATTCCTATCGTTATCAGGAAATATTGTACTTTGCTATGCCTACATTATAAAATTAACGGATGCGAAAAATGTTAATTTTTGTTCAGTAAACACCGGAAAATCATATTTCAGTATGCTTATTTTTCAAACTTTCTGGTACCAAGCTCACTGCCAAGACGGGTGGTAACATCAATCAGCGGCTTTGCTGATGCCAGGAAACAGCATTTTAAAAATAATATGCACATTTCGGTTTACACACCCTCCAGACCACACTATATAGATAATATTGTTGTTTTTTATTTGTATTATTTTAATACAAGATACCAGGAAATCGTACTTTGTTATGTCTATATTTCGAAATGTTCGTGATAAGCATGCCACCCCATTAGATAATGGGTGCTAAAAATGTTAAATTTTGTTCTGTAGATACCTGATCTGATCCTATTTTATTATGCGTATATAAAACATGTTCTCCTTGGAACCAGTAGATAAGAACTAATGGGCCATTGACATGCAATATCCATACATAGATGAAATATGCATGTTAGTACATTAATATTAACATGAACATGAAGGATATTTCTTCACAAATATATACATTTGCTTCTTCATTGGAAACTGCTTTGAAACGATTGTCTGCAGCCATACTCCAAGGGCATCTTCAGTTGCCACTGGTCAGTTGCATCAAATGTCCAAGGTATGACAGCAAGATGTAAAGCAAGGTCATCTTAGATGTTTATTCGCAGAAATATTCAATTCAAGCAGTTTTCAACTATTTCAAGACAATTTGCTCAAAATTCAATGTAAAATGATCACTCAAATCCAAGATGTGCCAATCATGTGTATTCAAGCATTCTGTTCCTTAAATAAAAAATTTAAAGAAACGAAAAAGATGAAGAAAATTATAACACACAGCACTATCAAAACTAACAATAAAAATGAAAATCTAACAAATTGGTTCTGAAACTCACTAGAAAAGATCAAGGTGTTTTTGTATCTACTTTACTGATAAGTGTTCATGGACAAGGGGAGAACATGCATAGATAGTATTGCAGCCTTTAACCACACACAGTGCGTGGAGCTACTTCAGATTTAACCCTCTCCCTGCTGGATTAGACACAGGTACAGCTCTTTAGGGCATATCCTGTTGCCTTCAGCATGGAGAGGGTTAAACACTCCTTTCAATTTAGTACCTGTAGCTTTGTGAACTAACCAGACGAAACCTTTTTCAACAAATAGTCAACTCAGACATGTTTTGAAATGTTACACATTTAAACATCAATTAGTACATTTATTTTAACAAGGGAAAAAACTAAACAAGTGGAAATGTAAAACTGAACAAACAAAAGGCAGTGAAAATCAGCAACAAACTGACATTGTTTAAATCATGATTAATACTGAAATTAGAACATCTGAACATTCCTATAAGAAACAAAAACAATATAATTGAAGCTATTGAAAATTACAGGAAGTTGATATTGATGGTGGTGGATGTAGTTTACAGGTATGGCGAAAGCTGAGAATTTTTTAGGCATACAAAACTATTGAGAGTTGGGATTTACAATGACATTTGTTTTAATGATAGTTTATATGATGACAAGCAGGTCATGAAATATTCTCATGGCTCCTTTCAATAAAGTGAGCTCAACTTAGGCATGGTGTAATATCAGTGTTCGAAATAGAGCCCGTCCTCACGACAGCGACGGGTTATTTTCAGCGAGGACTGGTAACGTTTTATCCTTGCACGCCCGCATGTCGTGTTACTTTTGTTTATTTTTCAAGATGTATATCATCGATCACTGGCCAACATGTATGAGGACAGGTAACTCTTCAGACTTACCAGTCCTCATGTCCGACAGTGAAATTGCTGGAGTTTTATACACTGGTAATATCTTATAAATTTAGCAGAGAAATTGCCTGTAGGGTTGCTAGGTAACCAATATACTCCATAGTGCATAATATCTCAATACTAGCCAAAGTGAATGACCTTGAGGTGAAATGCTCAGATTGAAAATTTATCAGACATGAAAAAACATTTGCATGAGTTTTAAAAGGCAGGCTGTGTACATGAAGACCCAAGGGGAAATAAGGATTCTACAAACTGTTCAACCAATCAAATAATTTTACACTCTGGGAAGTCTGGATACTGAGTAACTCAAAAAGTAGATTCATTCTGCCAAATAACATACAAAAAAACCACATAATACAAATAAATTCTATTGAACAAGTCGTGATGACAAGTTGATCTGTATGGCCAGAAAGGATTTCCAAGTTTGTTCAGCTGTGACTAGATACTGGGAACTGGATGATAGTCAATAAACCCCGGACAATGAAGATTATTTTCTTTATAGGATATGGAGTAAATGGTAGAAAAATTCCAATACATAAAGTCCAAATGTTCTTTTCAAAGGCATATACAGTATAAACATGAAATCTGGTATTCAACTTGCTCAGAGGAATTCAAAGTTTGACCTTGACCTTAAAGGGCCACTGCAAGTTTTCTGTCCATGAAATATTGTGCTAATGCTATATTTTGATTCTGGGCTACAGCAAGGCTCAATTTGACCAACTAAACATATTTATTTTGCTTTAAGAAAGCGCTTTGCTTGTGAGTGGTTGAAGTTCTGCACACCACTAGGCAATTCTTGAGACCAAGAATCTTGACTAAGTCACTTTTGTTCACCAACAGACATCTTTGTGTTAATCATGTCAATGAAAGAAATGATGCCATAATAAAAGCCACATGATGTCATCTAGAGAATGACGAAATGAACAAAATAAATCCAAGTAATTGTCCTCCGTACAATCAATGGGAATGAGAGTCGAAGATACGTTTCTGAATAAATGTACGAGCCCGAGACCGATAAACATCAATACAAAGATCTGACTCATTTCACATTAGTGGGTACATTCAATGACTTATATGTGAGGATTATACATGTAACAAAATGGAATCAATAATGTATGTTTTTTGCCTTTCTCTAAATGAGTGATTTCAGTATCTTTCTGAGAGTATCCAACATATGCAGAAGATCTGATTGGCTGCCCCTTGGTGATGATGCAATGCCACTGGGGTGGAACGTGTAGCTGCAACATGTTCAAAATCATCCGGATGGCATCCATCAACAGCGTATTCCCTCGGAGTTGAGGATAGCTCAAAACTGGGATTATATCTCAAAACTCTCTCCACTCCGGTAAGTGCCTGGGCCTGTGCCCTCCAAACTTTGTGGGTGCGTTTGATTTGGCGCACTAGCATTGGGTAAATGCATGCGCAGTTGATGTAACTCTCAGGTTGTAAACAAACGACAAGAACAGAGCACGAGTGTTTACTATCTTAGGTTTAGTTTAGGGTTACGGTTAGCGAATATTAAAAACAACAAATTAAGCACCAATTGGCTGTGACATACCATAATTGCAACTTTATTCTTATCAAGGTACATATTTGCTCAATAAAAACAGGTACTTTCAATACTGTCAACGATGTTGCAGCTTATAATAGCTAAAAATGTAACAACTTACAAAACCGTATTTATCGTGGTAACCATCTTTGTAATTTCACGTAATCAACTCACTCTTGGGAATTAGGAGAGTGTGTTCTTGACCTACTTTACAGACTTGTGTGTTGTGTTCTTGGCGTTTTATTTGAAAACTCGACACTAGCGCTGCGACTCGAGGCCTAAACAAATGCAACCCGTAAGTCCCAAGAAGTTCATAAATACTAAGAATTTGCCAAAATGGTTTTCTACTTACCGGCATGTTACTTTTTGAAGAGATCTTTTTCCACTGATAGTTTTTTTGAATTTAGACTTGTTAAATAAATGTACCTTTTAGCTGCTATTGTAATATGGTTAGAAAAGGTATGACCTGGTGGGAATCCAAAAAGGATGGTATATTGATTAAATAAAATTTGTTTTGGAACATAAAGGTTTTAATGAGTTTGTAAACTAGCCTAAACAAACGTAAGTCCCAAGAAGTTCATAAATACTAAGAATTTGCCAAACTGGTTTTCTACTTATGTTACTTTTTGAAGAGATAATTTTCCAATGAGAAATTCTTAACTAAGAAGTTTTGAGTGAGTGAGTGAATATGGAGTTTACTGCCGCTGCAGGAATCTTTCATCCATTTGCGACGAAGAAGTTTTGAGAATATGGGCTCTGATCATCATGTGTAAGGGATCGCTACAAGAATGTTTATGGTCTCGTAGTAGATACGAGAGCTTCGTGACAAGATACCCAGATGTGGTATTCTGACATTGAATATGAGTGAGATTAGGAACAGCCTTGGAGAGCAATTTAAGGTCAACTGCATATAATACTAACCAAAATAAATGCATCAGATAATACGTAATTACATTTACAGATGTTTAATACGTTTTGAACAATTATTATCAGACAATAATGAAAAAATAGTCCAACATGTATTTCAAAAAGTACTGTATCACCCAATAGAGAAAGGCTGATTAAAGTAACTTGTTCAATGATGCATCAACATTGGATTTACAAATACAGGCTTTGGTGTTTATTTGACACGCTATCAGCAGCAGCACTTTGATTTCCAGCCAGAGAAATTCTTAAAATGAAACAAAAGTGATATGCAATAATCAAATCCCAACAGCCATACTCGTAGAGATATCACAGAAGTAGCTAAGCCCAGATCTTGGTTCTATCTTATACACATCCAAGAAAGAGGAATCTTAATAATCTTTACGCCATTTTACACTAAATTCCAAGTTGGTGAAAATTGCATTAATACACATCTCAAAAACTGTTTCTCCAATTTCAAAATATATTTCTACAACTATTCTTGCATAATAAATGTTACAAGTCTTGTTGTAATATGCAAATGTTGTTCACTCAAGAGATCGTCCTGGCAACGGCACACAGTTGTTAACATGGCGACAGACGAGACACGAGACACGTCTGCTGACAACACAATGTAAGGCCGAGTAGCACCTGCAGGAAGTCATGTGATCACGAAGGAGTCACTTGATTGGTTGAGGGACTGGCTGATTTGACTGGTGGAATCTGGTGGAATCCAGTTCTTGCTATCATGTTTTGTCACTCTTCTCATTAGGTAAAGCGCTTGGTTTTGCAAACTTTTCTGGACTGGGTCTTGGTTTCTGCAATTTGCAAGTTATTAAATATTACTTTGAGAGTAATCGGAAGGGAAAAATTAAATTAAATGTCTCCCCATATTTGGGCATTTTCATAGTTAATCATCAGATAATTATAAGTAATTAAAACAGTAGCTGAAATAATTTACTCAACCGTCCATAAAAAGTATAGACTGCATAGGAAAAACTTGGTCAATGTCTGACCAAAACCAGAATGCGGGAAAATGTATCTTGTGGGAAATATGGCTGACTTCTAAGTTGTAGCATTACACACACAAAATGAACATGCTCATTGTGAATTCTGTCACACTCACTTGTACACTAGGGTTAACTATGCCGCCGTTGGACACGACTCACTTGTACACTAGGGTTAACTATGCCGCCGCTGAACACGACTCACCTGTACACTAGGGTTAACTACGCCGCCGCTGAACACGACTCACCTGTACACTAGGGTTAACTATGCCGCCGCTGAACACGACTCACCTGTACACTAGGGTTAACTATGCCGCCGCTGAACACCGGGGGTGAGGTTCCTGGCACGAACACAGAGGGGGACTGGATGTTGCTGGGTCCAGGGCAATCCAGTTGTTGTGTTGGTATCCTGTACTGCCCTGGCTGCCCTATGTGTGGAACATGTCCTGCAGGCTGCCCTTGGTGTGGCATGTGGCCCCCGTGCTGAGAGGGCTGGTGCAGAAGCCCGTGACTGGCAGGCTGCGAGGGTGGGTGGAATGGCTGCATGGGTGCATTACGACGCATTGGACTGGGCGGGCTTTTGGCCACAAACGGCAGAACTGTCAAAAGATAATATGTCATCAGGAACAGGGAAAGAACTTTAAAACGTGCTCACCCGAATTATATAAATATAACAAAACTGATAATTGTGCTTGCATCAAACTGGAATGGTTTTGTGGATAACTTTTGTCTTGGGGTTGTTTCCATTATTGTATTAGATAATTCATCTATAGCCTTTTGGGATATAATGCTACGATCCACTTTGGAAAATTGTTTACGCTAGCAACTCGTCGAGTAAGAGACATAGAGAAACCTCAATTTAGCTGGAACATTGCTTGTGATGAAACCAGATGGGGAGGTGTGAGTGAATTTTACCCATACGCGACGATATGGACGCAAAGTTATTTACACATTCCTGCAGGGAAAGACCTAGACACTCGCCGGCAGCCCGATCCATTTCTCCTAATGTTAAAAATACCCTACGGGCTAGAAGAATTTCACTTGATAGTTGTACGACAGCAGCAAGCTGTTGGCGAGTCCTACTGCCGTACATGTACCAGTGTACAGACTGACTGAGGAGCGGTACCTACCTGGTGAGAGCGGCCTGCTGGTGGTGTTGGCCGAGGCATATGGTATTGGACTAGACACAGTGCGAGGACGGACAGGGTGACTGGACATCTCATGCTGCTTCGTCATCTCGTTGAAATGCCTGGAAATTAGAATCGGCAAGTGAATTCTTGTTTAACGTTATGCAAAGACACTTTTATGCAACTGAAAAATGAAGATCAAGATTAGTAGTAGTTATTAGCAGATTAGCAGAACACCCATCACAGAAAACTAATATTTTATACATGTGCATTCCTACATTTGTTGTATTGCAATTCTTGTATATTTATTTTGTACTTTGTTATATATTTGTGTATGTCATGTGGGACTTATTCATTATGTTAACACTGGAAGTCTGTAAAGATTATTAGGCGCATTTCGATACCTTTCATCATCCATCTCGAGACTGGACTCGCTCTCAGAGAGGTGTCGGCACAGACTCTCGCGCCGTTCCATCTCCAGCTGCAGACGACGCTGCAGGCGCAGGTTCTCCTCGCGGATGTGCCGCTCCTCCTGGGCGTACTGCGCCATCTTCTCCTCATCTGTACACAAACATACCCATGTTAACATGGTCACACTGTTCCACCCCGTACTAACATCTGTACACAAACACACCCATGTTAACATGGTCAACCTGTTCCACCCCGTACTAACGTCTGTACACAAACACACCCATGTT
>JAVCKX010035489.1:0-14273 GCA_034780695.1 Lepetodrilus gordensis | reverse complement strand
CCTCTACCTGCAAGATAATAGTTATGCGGTCATGTTTCATTCTCTAGTTTCTTCATGAAAGGGGTTAAAGTAGCGAGATCAGTTTTGCAAAGGGTCAAAGGTCAGAAACATGGTTATTACATGTTATGATACTACTATATTCCCAGATTGTCTTCTAATCTAGAAGGATAATTTCCCCCCTAATTAAATACACCTAACATCTGACATTGGTGAGCACCATTCTGACAATTATGTCAGTTTTATGCATGGATTCCCTCCCAATGTCTCATTATGCTTTGTGTTCACAATAAAATAGCAGTCCATTTGGGAAAAAGCAATGTTGTCAATGTGCTATATTTAGAAGATAATTTTATTTATTTTTATATTTATATATATATATATAATTATATTTAGAACAGCAATGTCATTGGTGATCTAGTGATCATACGTGTACATTTCTTTTTCCATATATTTTCCCCAATGGGTAATACAATGTATGCTTAGAAAATGTTTGTATTTTATTTTTATTATTGCATGCAAAAATGACCGTGCCACTTTAACCCTCTGCATACTGAAGGCAACCGGAAATGCCCTAAAGAGTAGTGTCCATGCCTAATCCACCAGGGAGATTATTAATGCTTTGCGTCATAGGCGACGACTCCACCAGGGAGTGAGTAAGTGAATATGGAGTTTAACGTCGCTGCGGGGCACCAGGGAGAGGGTTAAGGTGTAATGTCCATGCTGTTCCCAACAATGAGTAGCCACTTCTCTCTATTTCTTGACAGATGTGTCATGGTAAGACAAACAATGAATAAGCAAGATGTGACAATGATTTAGTTTATTCCCATACATTTCATTGTGTTACATTAACCAATATCTATACTTAGCCTGCCTCATATAGTATATGAATGATTTAAACACAGAACAAATATGCCACACTTGTGACCCATTCAGAACACACAGACAAAAAACACATCATGTTCCATGCGTCTCACAGCAGAAAAACTAAAGGCAGACAAAGACAGTTCCACAAATCATTCACGATTGAAATTGCATTGGGTTTTACTGTACACAATTTATAATTCAAATATTTACAAAATCTCCCTTTTTCCAGATACAAAGGACACATTTTTGCAAAACTAAATGTTTGAAAAAACACTACATTGTACGATAATTAGTGATTGGGGGGCAAAATCTGTGCTTGGATACAGTGGCTGTGCTAGAAAATGGGTTCAGGGTACATAGATACAGCTTGTTGATGGTAATCCTTAAACATCGATTTTCAATCGATATCCAGGATTCTCAACAGTGTAATAAATATGCTCAATAATTTATGAGAATGTGCAACAAAACAGTGGTATACTTGAATTCTCTTGTATGAAAACAATTTTCACTAAAGTTGTAAAACGTTGTAAAAGTTATTATATTTTATGCATATAATTATCCAATGCCACACATTTTGTACAGCTATGAGTAGCTTGAGATCTATTTAAATAACAACATTGATATAAACTTATGCTGTGTCATGAGTATGAAAAAACAAATAAGATTTAATGCGACTTTTGAACAAAAACAAAATTGCTGTGAAAACCAGATTTTAATAGAATGGCGACTTCAATTTCAAAATCAAGATCAATACACCAATTTGTTCTATAACTTATTGGTGAAATATACTGCAATTTTACTGTATGTATTAATATACTACAGTTTATCACTTTAAAGAATAGTATAGGTAAGTTATAATTAACCTAGTATACTGTAAATCACAAAATTAATGCATCACTAATTTAATGCGACATCTAGATTTTAGTTGTAACCAATAAATCAATAAACTGCGAATGGCCATGTCTCCATACATGTTTGTTACCCGGTTTTACCTTTAACGCGCAGCAATTAAATGCGACAATACAGAGGTTGCATTTTTCGCATTAATATTCTGCTCACATTAATTTCATGATTTACAGTATATATATTTTTTAATTTGAATTTGAATTTGGAACTGCTTTCAAGATTATTTCACTCACATCACAGTTTGTCAGTTATGGTAGGAGGAAAGCTGTAATAGCCATAGTGCTGGAGCCTGGATGTTGCAGTAAACCTGCCAGCACTGGCTGGTACTGACAAACCAAGGATGATAGCTCCACTGTAACAGTACAAAAAGCTCATCCTATCACCATCACGTCAGAAAGGTAACTTCCGCACTAACACATTGAGACTGAATCCCAGGGACAGATTCAAACTCAGAACTGTTGTAACCAATCTGACAATATACCACTGTGCTACCACCCTTCCTGTGTTCAAGCCATTCTCAGTACAAAAATACAAGCAATATCATTATAATTATTACTGCTTTAATTCATTTTACAAACAGAATCGTTCCATTGCGACTGATGAAGTTACAGCCATCTTCAGTGCATTGAGCATAATCATATTATTCACATAGCCACTTACTGAGATAAATAATTTCTGGTCAAATATTGTGCATGAAGCTAATGCAAACTATTGTAATCTGGTAATAAACAAACTAAACCTACAATTAAGGCAGTTAGTTTGTATCTCTGTGCATACCTGAGAATATTCTTTTGATTCAGTTCTTCAAAATTGATTTTTTTTTAACATTGGCCTCTAGAACAGAATGGTAGAATGCTAATATGTCAAACATCCGTTGAGAAAAAATTAAATGTTGTTACTTTAACATGACATATAACATTAAATGAATAAAAAGCAAAACTAGAAAAATGTCAAAATAAAATGTTCCAGTTTAGAGTCGAGTTGTGAATATTCTAATATACCACCCACAATGATATGGTAATTTTAATAACTCTTTTACATATTTTGGATTGATAATATAAACAGGGATAGAACAAGACACTCGCCCAACAGTCGGATCCATTTTTCCTAATTTCATGTTTTGTTCTTTATATTATTATTTGGACAAGTACATTTTAAAATTAAGTTCCAAACCTGGAGAAATCAGTCTTATTCTAAAGGCCAAATTATCCACTGATGTTATTAGTACTACAATAAAAGCAGTGAAAGGGGCACAACTACTGGAAAGCATAGCAACTGGCAACAGGAAGTGCATGCATGATGAAGAAGATAAGAACTAAGAGAGACCTATTACTACTTGAAAAGTACCTGAGTTATCCAACATAGTCTGTGCAGTGAGAGGATAAAGAGTGATGTTCTAATGATAAATGGAGTATATACTGAATGAGAACTAATGTATGATAATCCAATCACTGAAATAAATAACTGATTCAAGCAAAGTCAGTTTAGGTATACCTTAATGTTTTATCAATATCTACTTAACTGGGCATTATCTGTGGAAGATAAAAATGATTTTTAACAAAATTAGTTATTTATATATAGGGGTGGGTGAGTGAGGCGTATGTGGGGTTGAATTAGTGGTTTATGTTGCAGCAGGAATATTTCACCCATACGCATTAAATATTTAGAGATAGGTTTAGGATATGAAATATACCACCTGTGATATACTAATATGTCTTTTTATTTGAAGGTGTATGCTATTATGTAGTATATGGATATTCATTAATAACAGGAATATCTTTCTTTTTGTATTAATGTAGTTAAACAGAAGTATGACAATAATACTACACAAGGAAATATGAATACATGCAGCTCACAAAAACAACAAATACAACTAGTTTCAGCAGTATATGAGGTATTTTAAAAGGGTACATTTCCAACTCCTTACATTGATCTTTCTGGACAAGAATAGCTTGGAAGATCTTGCCTTCAGGTAGAAAATATGACACATCAGTATTTATGATATTTCCTGAAATAACACGATTTGGAGGTTTATCAAAAGTCCATTTTCCATTGATGTTCCAAAGCAGTTTGTAATATTCATCACATAGGTTTGGACATAATTTTGAATGCATAGTTTTGGTATATTTTGAGTCTTTTAAGTTGTATTTTGGATTTGTATTGATTTCATGGCAAATGTCCTTCATGACTTGCAGTATGGTATTATACATTGTACAGATATATTTTGTATGGATACAAAGGCTACGTGAGGAGTAGCAACTGGGTCCAGTAAATACCTTTCAAATTCACAGGGAAAGACAAATGCTGTTTTGAGGTGAGAGGAAATACACACTGACAAAAAAAAAGAAGAAAGAAATTAAATAGGAAATTATTAATGAAAATCCTGGAGGCAATAGCATTGGAATCCATTAGCAAAATATGAAACTAAAATATAGTTATTCAAATGTGTCACCCGCTGATGTGAATTAAAAACAAAGGACATATTTCATAAGACATTTACCCAACATTACAGAAGGGACATTTGTGACCTAGGAAATGAAACAGGTACCCGACATAGAAGTGAAATAAATTAACACTGAGGATAAAACATGGACATGTATACGACGGTCTACCGGGACATATTATACAAAGTGGGCTGATACGACACTGTGCCAAGTACCAATGTCTATGTATAGAACCAAAGTGTCGCAATGTAGTTCTACTGTACAGAATGTGTGAACTCAATAGTAATGTCGTCGCGAAAGCTGGAACAGGGATCGGAATATTACTTAGTCTGACCTGCCATTGTTACGTGAGACATATTTGTGAAGTGGCCCCATCCTATCTAGAACACAGAAGCTGTACTTTGTTTTGGACATGAGTGTCGAGTCGAGTGTGGACATTTCAAATCAAACGCCAAGAACACAACTTAGAGCCAATCTGCAGTCTGCTCAGTACCACCCACAGTCCTGATTGGTCAGTCACGCCGTAAACACTCAAATTCCGTTCTTGTCGCATTATTTAAAATCCTTAGTGCTAATATGCATGTGCTCCGAGCACTCGACTCAACTCTCCAGTGCCCAAAACAAATGGAGCCAGAGAGACTGGGCACTTACATTCACCTTATAGAAATCATAACACTTTGGTACAGTTACAAAATAAATATCAACTAAAAAAGTATAAAAATCATCAATGACATGTCATTACGACCCATATCCAGCACTTGACCTGCTAAGTACATGATGGTTATATAGACAATGACATGATATACAAATTAAGGCCCATTGAATGAATCCACACATGGAGGAAGGTTGAATGACAATAAAAACATTTCAGTGTAAAATGGACACTTGGTGGAGACACCTGAAATGGCGACATAATGATGTGATTTGTGGAAAGTGTGGCTCTCTAAAACAGCTAGCACTGGATAATGAAGGAAATCTGGATAAACAGTGTTTTCAGATTTTCTGGAAATGCTCAAAATAGCTGAGCTTGTTTATTTTCCCAGAAATGTTTATTACCAATCCATATCTCGAAATTGGTGAACAGTTAGAATTGACCAAAAACTAAAGCAAGAAAAGAGAAACATTTGACATTTGACTTATTTAATTACTCAAATGTGTATATTAATAAATAAAATAAAACCCAACATTTGTATAAAAAAAATATGAGTAGCTTTATGTATTTAGAGAACCACATTTTCAATACATATCTGGCCATGGTATATTTGGCAAATGAATACTTTACGAGACATCACATCTATTTTGATTATAATCAAATGATCATAACAGTTCAAAATTTAATTCATTTTAAAATCCATAAATTTCATTAGCAATAAATTTGGAAAAAAGTTTCACGGCTTTGTATTTTAATGGTGGATAACACCAGTAATGGCGGCCAAGTTAAAGGTGACTGGGGTTTGTATCTTCAACTCTGGAAGAACTCATCAGTTGATGTAATTTTATGCATAGTTGGATACAATTTCGACTACATACCAGAGATGTTTGGCAATGATGGAACAACACATTGTGATGTGAATGGTTTCAACTCTCTTTTTGGTACACACAATACACACAAATATCTAAATAGTGGGTACCAAATAGTGCTGCCTGACTACCAGAACTCAGTCCGTCTTCTTGTTGATTGTCATTCTTTGGAATAGTTGCAATGGGAACAGAAGCTCTTGTCAATGACATTGGCAGCAATTCAAAAAGATTTTAACGGTTACAAATCTTTGTTTTCAAAAATTAAAAATTAATAAATAAAATTAAAAAATCCAAATAAAATTCTGCCAACATCTTTGACAAGGACTATAGGTACAGGATACAAATTTTAATTAATATATTGAATAGGTTCAAATTGCTTCAGTTGAAATAATTTACAATTGGAATTGCCAGATTTTCGAGAAGTACCTTCAACATCACAAACATGAGCACTGGAAAGCATATGAAAGTGACAAGACTTCATACAATGTTAACATATGTACTCCCATTATATAGCAGCAAAATCTTCCAGAGATTCTACGAGATGGCGGTGTTGCATGAACAAAGCCTCCGGTCTGAACACAATTGTGATGGTCCAATGTAGCCTGGCAACTTGTCTGTCTTCAATAATAGATGGTGGTTAGGAAAGTACAACATTGTCTATATATTAATGATAATTAAGCTCCACAAATATGAGAGGAATTTAGAAAATTACATATTGATATTTATCATATTACAATGACATATACTGAAAGTAGGTTATCATTTGATGCAATTATAGATTAAAAGGAAATGTCATCTGATGCAATTATTTCGTAATAAACGGAAGTAAAGTATATTTCGGTTCAAATGATTCAATTACAACAGAAGTCGCACTGCAAATTTCAACCGTAAAGATTCATAATGCATCTGTACGAAGTGCTTGGCAACCGTTCGATTGCATTGAACCAATATACACATATAGGAGAATGTTAGGATTACGTATAACGTGTGTATAATGGCCACTAGACACAAAATGCTCTATAATGGAACACATAATGTGCTGATCCCCTGCACTGGTTACCAAGGTTACTGTAGACACGATGCTGAGCAGATAATAGTATGTACCTCCATAGATGAATGATTTTTTTTTTACTGGCACTCGCACACATTTTTGGTTATTATTTGTTTAAACGTACAAACATCAAGCTTTTGGCTGTTGTACGACACGCACTGTCCGAGAGAAGGCTAAGCCTGTCTCCGCATCCTCTGCTGCAAAGTCTGAAGACACACCGTTGTACCGTCCCTTGGAGAAATCCGGGACGTAATAACGTTTCACCCTCCAGCACAATTTGCTCTGATCCCTCGCCTGCAAGATACCAAACACCACGGAGAACAGCAAAATGCCTCCGATACACAGAATTATTGCCCAGGCTAGATGTTTCATAACATCGGGGTCCAAGAAATCCCAGATCATCTTCTTTTCACAGTAGTCCTTCTTGCGTTCGAAACCTTTGTTGCACTGGAAACAGTCTTCGGGTTGTGCCCCCTTGCAGGTCAGGCAAGACAGGTGACAGGGCTTGCACACCCCCTGTGTGCGGAGTAGTTGCGTGTTGGTGTTGGTGGTGTTTGAGTGGAGTGGTGACGCCACATGCACCGCCTCCACGCTTCCATAATAATGCTGAGGACAATGAGCTTCACATTTGTTGGCCATCTTGAAGTAACCAGGCTTACATTCTGAAATAACAAAGGTTTTATCGATTTTTTAGTGGATTTCATATCATGGATTTCCTGATGTCCAGTGTATCGTTTCTCAAAGCTCTCATGTCTACTATGAGACCATAAGGAGTCTCGTTACTCGTAGCGATCTCTAATACATGGGGATCATACACTTACGAGAGTGCTATGGTGTCATAGTGGGTACCAGAGCTTCCAGAAACAACACACTGAACGTGTGAGTGAGTGAAATATTGCTTTACTTCGCAGCAGGAAACTTTCACCCATACATGGCAATGAATTATTTAATTATGCAATGAATGGGTTAAAATTAAATAAAGATTTTACATCTACAAAATCAACTTGTAATAATATTTCAGTGGTAGTTTCTGATTAAGTATTGTACAGGACAATCTAAGGTTTTCCAAAGTTGATACAAGAAACCAATATGAAAGACATAACATGTATATTATATTATCAACATAAAACCTGTAAGCTGAGAAGGATATTAAGACAAAATTTAATTTATAATTCCTAAGTGATGGTAAACATTCTTTACACTTCTAAGAAGTAAATGTACAAAAATATTGCAATGCAGGCTGTTAATATGGAAAGTAGAACAATCTTCATCTAAATTATTAGTACCATTAAACTAAAAATATTTGAAAGGAACAGAAAAAGAAACATATAACTGACAGGTTCGTTATCAAATTATAACTTTGAAGACAAAAGTACTGTGTTTTCCTTATGTAGAGGCATCTTATACGATTTGATGACGTAAAATAAATGTAAATGTAACATAAAACCAAATGCCATAATGTTCAAATCCAATAATAACATACCGCTACCTTGAAAACACAGTACCTTTATGTACATTCTACCATAAATAACAATAACATTTTCAAAATGCAAGTGGATTTTTTTCTGGCTCTGTCATATTCAATTAAGCATTTCAGCAGAAAAAGTTGGCAGGCCAATATTATCCTAAACCGTTTGAGCACAATATATTACATGTATGTAGAATGTGATCTGTATGGTGGATTTCACACTATCAGTCTTCATAAGATAGAAAGTTTTAAAAATTACCTATGTTTGACTAGGAAAAGGGTAAAATGTCCACAATGTACAAAATCAGATTACATATTGTTAGAAATTTATGGTAGAATGTTTATTCCATAATTTATTAGCATTTCAATTTTTCTGTTACATCAGCTTAACCCTCTCCCTGTCGGATAAATGACAATCACTGTACTCTATGGCATCTTTGGTGGGCATAAACAGGGAGATGGTTAAAGCAGATACAGTGAAATCCTGTTAATTTCATTCCCAATTTGCTAAACTGTTCTTTTGTGCAATTGAAATATATAATTAAGAGAGATAATTGGTGCTGAATGTGATTAACCCTCTCCATGCTGGACCCAACCAGTGTTGCCCTAAAGGTTATTCAATACTGGTATGTGAAATAATAAATAGAAAAATATTTAGCAAAGACGTAGGTGTCATCTGAAAATATGAAATTAACATTGTTAACCTACAAATGCTATATGATCATAAGATACGATTTACTTGAATTTTTTAAACTAACATTAAAACATGCCATGAACAATTATGTTCAAGCAAATCGGGTTGAAATTCATCAGTATGATGACAAGAACTACTATATTCTTGATTAAATGGCTTAATGAGCATGCTAAAACCTTGCAATATGATGGATATTCTGCTTCCAAGTCCCTCCATGATGCTATGTAACACACACATTTCTACACTACCATACCTGCAATAACTTGTAGCAAAATCACTGCTATGCCTACGGTAATTTTAAATTGAACACAAAAGCAAAAAAGTGGAAACAATCCCTAGAATAGACTATCCAGAACTAGTAATTATTTTTTTGGCTAATGGCCTATTCAAAGGGAAAATTAAAATACAAATGAATAATTATAAATTGCTTCCATTGAACACTAAAACAAATAGGTAATGTCATGACTGTAATTACTTGTTGTAATATTCAGGAAAATTAAAATAAATTGATATGCAATAAATTCTTACCGGTAACTACATAAACATATCCTATGTAAATGTATGCAATCTTCTTATTTGATGATTTACGAATATAATTTTTCTGACACAAATATATTATATAGATATCTCAGTAGTTTGCCCCAACATATGTAGATTATACATATCTACAGTTTTATCTTTCTAACATATCATTTGTTACAAATAGCCACATATACAATGATACATTCAACTACTGTTGCAATATGTTCATAAATTACAAAAGAAATGAAAGAGTTTTAGAAAATGTCAAGCATGTAAGTGTATGTCTTATCTCAAAGAAAGGTGTTCAGTTGTCAAGAAGAGACATTATAGTCTATAACTAACACCAAACCATGTCTCAATGCCTTAGCTTTCTAAGAAAAAAAAACTTCCTCGCAGTGTTAGTTATCAGTCAACACAATATTAGAAATAATTAATGTTGTGGAAGATAAGTGAAATACACATGCTCTTGGTATATGAACACAAACACAGGGCCAAGCTGTACATGTTTGCCACAAGGCTGGTTATTCATAGCTTTGTTGCTTGGGCAATCATGACTTCAGGAGCAATACTTACTTCAGGGCAATCATTACTTCAGGGACATGTTTACTTCAAAGCAATCATTACTTTAGGGAAATCCTTACTTCAAGGGAAAACTATTACTTCAAGGGAAGTTATTACATATTAGCAATCATGACTTCAGGGCAATCATTGTTTCAGGTGACATCCATTACTTCAGGGGAAATAATTAAATCATGGCAATTATTACTTCATGACAATCTTTGCTTCAGGACAATCATTACTTCTAGATAATCATTAACTTCATGGGTGAATCTTGTCAAGGTCAATCATTACTTTGGGGAAATCATTACTTCCAGAGAATCATTAGTTTGGAGCAATCCTTACTTCCAGATAATCATTACTTCATGTGGTAAGCATGTCAGGGGAAATCATTACTTCAGGGCAATTTTTACTTCAGGGCAATCATTACTTTGGGGGCAATCATTACTTTGGGGGCAATCATTACTTTGGGACACTCAGCACATCAAGGCATTATCAAGGAGGACACACCATACTCCCAATACACCAGTGTTACAAGAAGCAAGCAGACAGACCTCCCATGCATGTTAGCTTCTTCAAAAGCTGTCATTCAAAGAGCGTGTTAGTTGGAATACAAATGCATAACAAAGCAGGCCAGACTCACCATGAACTGTTACCGCTCTATATTCTTTGATGCTGAAACTTTTGCTTCCATGTATTTCAATTTAGAGTGTACTTTATGAAACTGCATTGATAATCTAAGTGTATTTTCATTCATGAGAATGACATTTTTTTATTTTTTTTAAAGCTGATTTTCTTTTCTAAACTCTTAAGCTTATAAAATCAGGCAGATTGTTAATAAGCAAACAAAAGCTGCAGGACATTAGACAGCATAAACAGCCCCAACTTAACATGTCCATTGAGACACCCTCATTTGAATGAAGTGTCTACTAACTTCAACACTGGAACTAGTCCATAGATCCTCAGATGGCATATATGAAAGCTGGCACATCTCCCTGTCCATGACATGAAGTCATTGCTAGAATCGCAGCTTTGTTTTCTCTTGGGACAAAGTATCCATCAGTTCTTTCTCCTCAACTCCAACTCCCACAAGCACCTACTACTTCCATGCCTACCCCCATCTCTACCCCCACACCTACCCTTATCTCTACACCCATGCAACAGAGGAATGTAATGTCACCTCCAAGACATTCTGACCAGCATGGAATCAATTAAAATCTTCCCCATCCCTTACCATCATGCAAACTGTCCCTGACAACAGAGGAATTTAATCTCATCTTCAAGACATCCTCAACCCCTACCATCATGCATTCTACTTGTCATCTGTCCCTGATAACGGTGGAATATAATCTCATCTTCACGACATCCTCAACCCCTACCATCATGCATTCTACTTGTCATCTGTCCCTGAAAACGGTGGAATATAATCTCATCTTCACGACATCCCCAACCCCTACCATCATGCATTCTACTTGTCGTCTGTCCCTGATAACAGAAGAACCTAACAATATAATTCCCATGACATTCTGAACAAAACAATACTCGGTACCTGAATTCAAAATTACTCCTACCCAGACACCCATGCAAGATACTACAATCATCTGTCCCTGGCAACAGAAGAATTAAAAAGAAATTCATTCCCAGGGTATTCTTCCCAGCATGACTTCAATTAAAACCTTGAATGTTGACTGCAGTACAGAAGAAACTACACACTCCGCTACTAAATAATGTGGTTCTGGAAGGGTGTGATAAGGTTAAAAAGGTTTTGGAAGGATTTCCTCACATAGCAGCATTATTACTACAATATAGACATCTTCATCAGTACCATCACCATAGCAAGTTGGCAAGCTGGCAAAGCTCCACATTGTCTAACAATATTAACTCAATTATAACGGCAACTAAAATGTAAATAACAAATAATCAGCCTGAAATTTGTAATTCAATTTAATTCAACCTTTGGATTGTTGATTGAGAATTAGAATGCACCAGAACTTTAATGACTAGTTCTTTAAATATCTACGTATATTTTTATCAGAAATGACAGTTTCTTTGAAGATGAATTACAATTTGTATCTTGAATAGGTAAATCTATAGCAATAGTAATATACTGATCAGAAATTGTTGAACTTGAAATTGTAGCATATTAATAAATATGTCACCTTTGACAAAACACAGCTTATTAATAGTGGTTCCTTGTTGCCTAATAAGCAATAATATCAGCAATAGAAAAGACACATACAAGATTAGCACTTGAAATGCTGTTTAAAATCCTTAAAAGAAACCAAAAAGCAGACTTCTTTGGTAATGTCCCAAAAAATGCAAAACAACAATAGCATGCAAAAATTAAGAAAGGAAAGGCAAGGTGACAATATTTACAATTTATTAAATAATGTTCTGGTAATGCTCAATAGTGCCATTATGATATATAATACGGAATATATTTACACCTTGGTATTAAAGTTTGATACAACATGAGCATAGATTTTTACAGAATGAGACATATGCAAGTTCCAGAACACCAATATACATCAGTTCATCAATGATCTACATTTACAGAAGAAGAAAAGTTCCATGGTAAAAAACACAAAATGATTATGTTTATGCATAGTGATAATATCATTGAATACTAATTGTGAACATGTGAATAAAACCATTTTCAGAACTCAATATTGGATTTAATGACCCGAATTGTTGACAAATTCATAACAAATTCACAAACAAAATCACAAAACTAAGACAATACATAACATAACATAACATAACATAACATAACATAACATAACATAACATAACATAACATAACATAACATAACATAACAAAATAAATTATTCATCAACTATAAATATATACATACATTATTGCGTGTAAAAAGAGCAAAAGACCAAAGACATCTAAACAATTTAGTCTGTGGAAAGAAGACATATGTTTTGCTATATACATGTATAAGTAAATGATGGTAACATGTGGATAAATGTTTCTGATATGACATAAGTGAAGACTTGATCTGATTCAAGTCTTACACACAAACCCTGGGACTAACCCTGGGACAATGTATTAATCACATTCTTCTGCCTGCAATTACTCAAAAGCCAATAATTTTAATACGTGGAGTTCTCTTCCTAAAACCAAAACATTGGTATACTGCAATTAAAATATAATAAATATGTTCTTCATTTTTATTAAAAATTTGAACTACTTCAAATATGACTTCTATGATATCTACAAAACTAGAACACAATTTTGTAGATTTTATAAAGATTCTTTATCCGAAAGTAGAAATCTTAACTAGCAGGTACCAACCAATTAGAAACAATTAAGCATCAATAACAAATACTTTGTGCGAACAGTGCCCTATATTACAGTACATAGATGGGTGTAGCTGCTTGGTTCAAACCTTGATTGCCCATATGAGAATAACTTGTTGAGGATGATGATGCCCTATCCTTGTCCTTGAGTGATGCATTTAAGATGAATAACACAAAGTACACAGAGGAAAACACAGGACATCACAATAGAGTATTGCCATCTATTCAAAAAATAACCCCCCAAAAATCATCTTGCAAAAAAATAAATACAATTACAGCTGTATTTTATGCCATTGACCATCATATTTTCCAAATACGCTTTTAATAACCAAAATGTATTACATTTCCTTAAAAAAAATGGCATTTGCATCATGTGATCTTGAATTATTTTGACTGATCCTCTTAACACTAATACCACACAGAAAATTATTTGGACTTAACAAATATATCATAATTCCTTTTCCTTCATTTACTAAGTTGTTCTGTGACCTTGACCACTGATTGACCAACACATAATTATCATTAATCTTTATTATTTTAAAAATATTTGTTAACTTTGAGTGACCAAGATCTATGGCAACTTTGGAATGTTGATCAAAAGATCACCTATTGACATATATCAAGGACTCAGAGAACATACATAAAAGAAACCATGTTTGGAACAGAACTAACAAACATTGAGATGTCAACAAGGTAAGAAGTAATGTGATCAATTCATATTCCCAGTACCTTGTGGCGAACGTGTTAGACTTGGATACATCCTGTTGACCTGTGGTGTGCAAAACAAAGTAGACCCAAACAAATCAAGGCGCCGATAGTATAACAAGTCTACCTTTGCTCATGTAGCCACATACATACATTAATATACACACACACACACACACACACACACACACACACACACCACACACCACACACCACACACCACACACACCACAC
>JAVCKX010035379.1:0-14279 GCA_034780695.1 Lepetodrilus gordensis | reverse complement strand
TTACATGAAGACACAAAGATAGTTTCTAGAATCATCTTTATTTCATTGACGCTTCTATATATATATATATATATATTTATAAGACATTTATACGTGTACAGGCTCTTGCATGGTAACAGTATATTATACCTTCCTTCGTTGCAAATATCTTTGTAAGTTTATTTCGTAGTTTGACTTCGCTTTATTTATATCCACAGACATCTTTCCATACATTGGAAATAAAATGCATAACTGTGTTGAATATGGACAATTATTTCATGTAGATATTGAGAGGGTGTACGTTCACAAATATTTCGCTGAATAATAAGTCTAAAACCGTTTTAATCCCAGATTTGTTTTCGGTACAATGCAGCATAGCCAAATCTGTTTTCGGACCGTTAAAAATGGTTCAATGATTTTTGTTTTAAACTAATAGAAAGTTGTCGATAATCTTTTGAGAGTGTTACAATCATCGCGTTCATTTTGGTGTGAGACATGGTAATAGTCATTATATATTTCCATTTGTTCTGGTAGGCACTCTTATGAAAATAATTACGTGACGTACATATATATCTCACTCACACATAATCCATTCATGTATGTACACATGTAATAGTATACTTACGAACAGGCTATATATAAATGCATTGCAGATTGTCATATTGGTAGATTTGTTTTAAAATTAAAAGTAGGTCTATTATACTATATGACAAAGTCTTGAAATTGCATTGAGAAATTGAAGATAACTCAATTTTCAGAGTAGCTCGATAGTAATCTTCCTTTGTAACGCGCACACAGCTTTCAAGACAAATGAACTAATGAATATAAATCAGCGTTGCTCTAGTAGAACGAGTGAAGCATGTTTTTCCCATGGCAAAACGCGTATTTGTAATGGATGGCAGAATATCTAGTGAGATTCATCAAATAGAAAAGAATTGAACAGGCTACAGAAGTAAAACGATCAGAAGCCTGCATCCGTCTTAATACGTGAGCACAGCGATGTGCGTTTGCGCGATGAGTTCAATGAACTATAGTTCGAAATAATATAAATATATATATATATATATATATACTTTACGATGGCTGATCATGCAACAGATTGATATGTATAATTGGCTAAAACAAAATATTTAAATACAATATTACACATTACGTAAATATAATGTGTCATGCAGATATGTGTAGGCTTGAATGAAAAACATAGTTTTATATTTTTTAATAGCGCGCACGAGTCAGTACAATTCTATTTTTAGACGTATCCGGTTTAACAATTCTGCTGATAACTGTGTAGGTGCCATGTGCGTGGATGTTGTTTTGTTCACGTATCTTACCAGCTGCTTACGTTGTATCCCGATCTATCACGCGTGGACGATGCTGAACGATGTATATAAGTTTAAAATAATAAATTGAAATGTGTTAACATCCATAAGATTGTTCAATGGTCAATAACAAACGTTTATATATAGGATATATCTAGATGTATTTTGAATAGCGGCTGGTCTTATTTTCTAGCTGTGTGTACATATAGTTCGTTTTCATTAACATTTCATGTATATGCATTGTAGTTAAAACTAAAACCGTTTGTAAGCAGCAGAAAATACATCCAAAGTTCTTCCGTTGTGTCTGTATATTTTACAAATGGCCGCCGTGTTCATCCACACAGACAACTAGGATTTCAGCTTGAGACACATATCGTCATTCACAATAATGTATAACACATCTTTCACGTACCAGTACTATATCACATTTGACATTAATCTGCATGTTCAATGACTCTAAGCAATGAGAATGTATACGTGATTTGATATCACGTCACAATAAAATGCTTGTTGTCCGTCTACCTGAGAATAATCGAGTATCTGGCCAATACTGATCAACATATGTACCCACAGGCGTACGTGTACCTTGTCTCCATTCTTGATCAACAGCTGGGCCCGCGAGTGTAGGCGTACAGGGCGTCAATATTGCCGTCGATCTCTGTGCCTCACTGTTGATCAAAGGATGTATCCGTTGATACGTGAACGTGCCCTACCATCCGATCTACTCTAGGTCTGGTGTATGCAAGAAATGATTCTGGGTCCATTCCTGAACCCTGTCCGTACCAACACAATCCATTCCTGATCATCAACTGTGCTAATGGTCCATTCTTGACCAACGTCTGTACAACACATTCCTTTCCTGATCAAAGTCCGTACCAACACAGTCCATTCCTAATCAACGTATGTAGCCATAACTATCATTCCATTCCTGCTCATATCAATTGTATTCCTGATCAACGTGTGCACCAATTTACCATCCTTAACCAACAAGTGTTGGGTCCATTCAGACAGACGGGTGTGTGTGTGCCCGTCTATTATTGTTATTGTTGATGTCTGCACCCAGAGATTGGTTCATTCCTGAGCAAGGTGTGTTCCCAAATAGTCCATTCCTTAGTTACTGGTGCACCCACCTGATAAAATGTGGTGCTCACATGGTCAATTCCTGATAAAATGTGGTGCTCACATGGTCAATTCCTGATAAAATGTGGTGCGCACATGGTCCATTCCTGACAAAATGTGGTACGCACATGGTCCATTCCTGACAAAATGTGGTGCGCACATGGTCCAATCCTGATCAGTACGTGTACTCTAAGGCATGCATTGTGTTCTGCTGCTGTGTTCTGCAGGCGAGCTCACACAACATATTGCATCCATATTGAAGGCATCGTATCGTATAGTTTAGGACGCTAATTATAATTTCTGCTCAGCTGCTATCAGTCCTCGTCTCATGTAAAACTTCATCATTCCGAAGAGATTAATCCACGCTTTCTCCAGTTCCGGTGTCCAACGATCGTCCATATTGGCTCTCAGAGCGTAGATGAACTGCTCCCCCATCATCTGAAACGTTATTATTATTATCATTGTTATTCTTGTCGTTGTTATTATTATTGTTGTTATTGTTGTCGTCGTTGTTATTATTATTGTCATTATGATTATGATCAGTATTATGATTATTATTATTATTATATGTGGTCATATTTATTATTATTATCATCATCATCAGTATTATTATTATCGTTATTTAATATTAAATATTGTAAGTAGTAGCATCGTATTTTATGAAAATTTAAAGAAACTATATAATTTAACATTACAAGAATACGTTTTGACTGGGCTAGATTCAGTCATTACTGTAAGTGGGGGTCCTATCAAGGAATGGAATACTAGTAATCAGCCGTGGTACAGATAGAACACCACCATAGACAGAGAGTTGAATATTCTGTATATTATGTGAATCAAGATAAATCTTACATCGATAAACTGAGCATTCGTGTTGTAGTTGATATGCCGGTGACCAAGTTCCTGCATAAGAGATTCGATCTTTATTGGAGTGTCTATCCTGTTCAAACACTTGTCTACCGTCATCATCACTCTTAGCGCATGCGCTCTCAGCACAGCGCTCTGCTCCATGTCTGTCGTTGAGAGGCCTTTGAACGGGAGGAAGGCATCTTGCACGTCTGGGTGCGTCTCGAACAACCTGGAAGAACAGAAATAATAATAATATAATAACAAGTACTTTATATCATAGCACCTAGCATCTAGACTAGCTATACTCGATGGCGCTGAACAAAAAATCGCTATAATACAGCGGTGCAAAGGTGTTTGGAAGTGCAAACAGTTGTATTTAAGAACTAGTAAAACTCCACCATAATATATGTGATAGTTGGGTTTAAAGACGATTTCAAGATTATTTTGCTTATCATTTAACGGCAGGAGGGAATCCGCAATATCTGTAGCGATGAATGTTGCTATAACCATGCAAACTGACAGACTAGGGATGATAACTGCATTATAATGGGTCGATCACACTGGCCCGAATGCCATTTCGTTTGTTTTCCGTATACGAAAGTGGTGTAACTGGCCGAATATCCTTCCGAATGTGTTTCCCCCAATGTATCATCGAATGCTTTCCGTTTGTTTTCCGAATCTCTTTCCGCATGCTTTCCGAACGTTTTCGGCTTACTCGGAAAGCATGCGTCATGTTCCAGGTCCAGTCGAGGTGTTCGGAAAGCATACGGAATCCAGCACCTACAGATGTTCATTCCGAATGCACCAAAAACTGGACGCATGCTTCCCGAACGTTTTCCGTACATGCCGTATACGTATTCTCCTAGAATGCTTCCCGAATACACATTCGGGTCATTCGAATGGTCGATGAACATCATTTTGAACATGCACAACAAACATTTTGAGCTACCGAATGCCGTTCCGTATGCATCCGTAAGGTGCCGAACAGCCACTATGCTCCTAGAACACACCGAATGCTTCCTGAATATGATCCGTTCGCTCCCCGAACACCCAATTTCCTATTCGGAAAACAAACGGAATGGCATTCGAGCCAGTGAGATCGAGAACGCTTTGAAATGGCCTAGTAGTGGATACAAGTCCTTCATCAACAGACTTCCAGTATTCGTGTACTACGCTGTGGACATTCACCTGCTATGAGTATATGTTAGAGGCAATAAGGAACATTAGCCAACAGCGTTAATGCCTAGGTACTTCCAAAGGTTCAAATAACGCTAATGCCAACTAACATTGATTATGATTGGTGTATTATAAGATGAAACAATGTAGTCATTATTTAGCTGATACTTCCACTAAAAGTAATGCAACTGAAAAGGTTCAGAGCACATCATTTATTATTGCATGGTCCCGGAATGGTGATAAATACTGTTTGTTATACACATATCATAAGCATAACTGCGTTTTCGAAATCTTCTTCTGTGACCAGTAGAGCCAAGGCAAAATTTCGTGAAATTATCTTGATAATTAAAAACATACTAAACAATCCATCTGTGGATACCTTATGACCTATACTAGGCATTAACGTTATTACCGGATGTTCCTTATTGCCGCTGCTAGTCATGCTGTTTCTATTGATATTGAGCTAATGCTTTGGGTTCTTTTTATGTTTGTGTGATTGGTAAATACTTCTATCACACGGGTACTAATGTCTTTCTAAGAATCAGCCATAGCGCGAAACAACGATAGCATAATAACACGCCGTCAGTTGTCAATATCGCAAGGAAATATAGCCATAGGAATCCAGACAATGTGGCATTATAGATAATTGGGAGAATAGTATTTCGTACCTAAGATATACATAATAAGCAATGCCAACTATTGGAAATTTATAATAGTCGAACTTTCTGTACCCTAAAATGTTGTCATTCGTCTACTATAAATGAGTTAATTACATTTTGAAATCTGAAAAGGGTTTGTAATATTACAGGGTATCAAGGACACTTGATGCCAAATGTCAGCGATGTGAATATGAACCATTCACACCAGGAAGCTGACACATATTCAAAGGGTTCACCATTTTATTAGCTCGTAGCCATTCTCCCCTGAGTAATACAATGGAAAAAGTAAATGCATTTAATTTGATTTTGTAACACTGACTTTCAGTTCCTACCAGATTATTCCAAAGTTCGTATGGCACGATAAAGGCACTATAGTTCCTCATTTTCTATCTTATTTCCTATATTTACAACACGTGAATTCGAGCAATAGTTTGATATCTAGTTCCGTAATTATACCATACAGCATTACTCGGATGACAATCACATTAAGAACCTGTTTGAGTGCATGACCATAGCATGTAGCTAAATGTGCTTTTCATAAGAGGTGATCTGTGCGGAGAAAACGCAGCGGGAATCGCTCCGATTTCCGCGTTAGGTCCGTACGCACTGTATTCAACATGGAGGTCAGTGCAATGTGTCAGAGTGGGGCTTCCATGTTCTAGCTCTGGCATGATATTCCAGATAAATAACACTATATATAATTAGTGGAAATTTGGCCCCGATGTCTCCAAACATACTAGAGTTTGAGATGTTGCTCAGCTGAGATTTCTCCCATTGTCTCAGTGCTGTAACTTGAGTAACATTTCAGAAGTGTTTTAACATTTAGGCCTACTCGTTAAAGCAGTGCACTGTCATGCTATCGGTGTTAACCTGGTGGAAATTTCAGTTAACTCTAACCGTGCTAATAAACATGTTTCGAAATAATAAAAAAGCAAATTTTAGTGTAGTATATACATTAGGTGCATGCACTTTTTTCGTTTTAATATCTCAGAGATCATGTTATCCCTTTTTAAAATCAACGTGCATTGTATAACTGCTGAATTCATCTCAGAGATGTCTAGACTTCAGATAAACAACATCCACGCCGTAATGCCGTAGTCATTGGATTGAAGATGTACACACGTAAGTACATTACGAATAGGTTTCACAGTGAAGAAAGGATGATGCCATATTGATGGCTCCTATGTACACATTACCTCCGCGGCTCCAACACCTCTTATCTAGATTATAGTTGACTTAACCACGTGGGTGATCATGATTGAGTAACTTTGAGATTTGATAGCCCCTAACCCTCATATGTCAGATAGCTCGATACTGTTGTGCTCAATTTTCCCCAATTTACCTCAATTAACGTGTATATGATCATGATAGCGGTGTTCTTGGTCAAATAATTCTTTGACAATTGTGTGTAGCTGCCGTGTCTCTAATTGGTATTTCGATGACCTCTGATCGTCATGATGTGTGTGATACGTTATCATCATGATATATGTGTGATACGTTATGACTCACATCTTAAAGTATTTTTTCAGAGGTACTAATATACAAACAACACACACATACTGTACCTACACACACACGCGCACACACACACGCACACACACACGCACACACACGCACGCACACACATACACACACACACACACACTTTCTCCCACGCTTCCATCCTTTACGCGCTAATGGAATTGTTAATGGAAATATACTCCTCCTCGCCACATACTCTTCGCCGTGTGGCATGGACATATAGTACTATAGTTCATTACAGCAAAGCAGAGCAGTCTCACGTCATTGTCTTGACCAGTTAGAGATAAGTGTTAACACACCATTGCTTTGCAATGACGAAATCGTAGATCAACTTGATCGATGGATATATATATATATATGTAACGTACAGTACCAACGAATCACAGGGGAATATAAAAACAAGACCATATGTAAATCACACGCCATCTGCAGGAGATAGTTGTGGTTACAAGCAGCTAATTAAGCAGCAAGAAGAATGTTTATATTCTAATGATGGTTAAAAAGGAAACCAACTCGTACGTTTTGTGAATAGTATCAGTTTTGTTTTTCTAAACATGACAATAACAATGCCTTGTATATACTCCACAAAATTGAGAAAGGACAGGTAGATATTGTCGGGAGAACCTTTCTACCAAATCTTGGAACTCGGCTTATTAAGGAATGTGGTGCCATTCTTCTTCCAATGCTTCCAAGTTTTTGATGAGTATAAGGAATGCATGTTGCAAAGCTTCGTTGTTAATATAATACAATAGTGCAAGTATATGTCCCCAAAGTGAAATGGCCATGGTTCTTGGTTAAATTTGTTCAGCATGGAACTTTTGATAAGAGATCTATATTAGTATTTATATAAATACATAGCGGCACATGTGTTAAATACTATGTATCCCATCGTATGGTGCAGATCTGTTCAGGCATTGGTTCCACGATAAAGAAATATCAGAGATAAAGAGAGCGAGAGAGAGAGAGAGAGAGAGAGCGAGAGTGTATGTGTGTGTGTGTGTGTGTGTGTGTGTGTGTGTGTGTGTGTACGTGTGGATGTTGATGTTGCACTCTCTCTCTTGAATACACATACTATCAGGTAGATATGTTTGACAATAAATATTTTTTTCCAAAGACAGTGACGCAGGTATTCGATGGATCTTGAGCCATAGAGAATGATAATTCCCGTACCAGTACATGTCTAGGGATGCGAAATATGCTTTCTATTATGAATGTGTATGATGATAAGACCAAGTCTATATTTCAAACAAGCTGGCTGCCACTATGTACATTCCTATAGCCATGTCATTTCGTGTGGCTATTCGTTATAGCAATATATAGCCCCTGTATGAACTATACCAATGGACTAACGAACACTGAATCAATTCCAGTGGGAGGTAAACGTGGTGTTCCAAACACCTTCCACGCATACCTAAACACTATCCACGCATACCTACACACTCCACGCATACCTAAACACTCTCCACGCATACCTAAACACTCTCCACGCATACCTAAACATTCTCCACGCATACATAAACACTCTACACGCATACCTAAACACTCTCCACGCATACCTAAACATTCTCCACGCATACCTAAACACTCTCCACGCATACCTACACTCTCCATGCTTACCTAAACACTCTCCATGCATACCTAAACACTCTCCATGCATACCTAAACCTAAACACTCTTCATGCATACCTAAACACTCTCCAATCATACCTAAACACTCTCCACGCATACCTAAACACTCTCCACGCATACCTAAACACTCTCCACGTGTTTACTTGCAATAATCGTACGTCTCCCGTTATTCGTTAAATGTGTTGATGCCAACTTGATGGATACTCCATTCCACATGCCAATAGCAATGCACTAGGAAAGCATCGTAATTGAGTGTAGAGTCCCAAATTGTAACAATCGATCCAAATGTTAATACTTGCACACAAAACGAAACTAGCACCCAGATGTTGCACTCTCTTTGCCGATATAGCTAATGCATTGCTAAGAGAGTGCTATGGTCCCTTAGCGGCTAAGAGAGCTTCGAGAAACGATACCCAGGTATTCTATAACAATTCGACTCTTAAACATGGATATAATTCTGACCAATTGGAATTCTAGATTGCTAGAGAACAAGGTAAAATACGTACATTTCCGCGACACCTTTTACATACGTATATATATATAGCATACCAAGCAATACTTTATATTCAAATCATTTATTTTCTCCATCTGAGACTATGGATATCGTCTACTTAATCTTAGACCATCCTGGATGCACTCAATATGATGCGCTGAAGACTGTGAACGTGCAATCTCTCCTGGA
The DNA here is from genome assembly GCA_034780695.1 of Lepetodrilus gordensis. Taxonomy (NCBI): domain Eukaryota; kingdom Metazoa; phylum Mollusca; class Gastropoda; order Lepetellida; family Lepetodrilidae; genus Lepetodrilus; species Lepetodrilus gordensis. The sequence continues at coordinate 5,346 of JAVCKX010035379.1, read as the reverse complement.
TGTAATCAAAACAATTACGACTGTGACGAGATTCCTGAGGAATTGGGATTGTCATGAGTTACCATTATATACATTATATGTACATATGACAGAGCGTGCAATGCAAAGTTCAATGACACCCGTGAGACTCTTAATAACAATTTGCAAGTCTTTATCGATTTCCATATTCTATGCTAGGCATTATCAATATACACTGTCTAGTTAATAGTAATGTATAGCCGTGGGTACCTCCATAGGCACCATTAGAGCCAACTAAGATCTCGGCGTAGGATTGCGAGTCGGATATATTGGAGATTTGATTTATTCTAATTGTTACAGCATTGTGTGTGTTGCACACCTCAATATTTACTCGATGTGATATACATGTATATGCTATTACATGTGCGGATTATCTTATATAGAACCAAGGCAATAACACGAACGGGATTTTAGCAACAATTAGCCAATTTATCATTCCTTAGAAACAACGTTGAACGAGAGTCCGGTCTATTGCCATGTATAATGTCATAGAGCGGATATTAATTGTATAGTGTGTCCCTCTGTTTGATCCTACGTAAATAGATATTATATGACAAAGAATAATGCAATATCAGTTAAATGATAACACGATTTCCTCTCAAGGAGTGCATCTAGGTGACATTGTATTTAGGTCATATGTATTTTTTTCTTTTGTTGTTTATGGAAGTAAACTAAATACAGTCAAATATACAGACAAAAAATAATCGTCACTATTTCAATCTGTATGGATTGCATTCTAGGCTGAATCTAGAGCTTTTATCTCTGAAGGATTTATTTAAAAAGCAAATTAATTCACCACCTAATGATAGGAGGAAAATTGTATTTAAATACGACTTCAGCTCACGACGGTTGAGAAGCACATGCTAGTGCTAGTTTGGATATAGGAATGCAGCTGTTCATTAAATGCAATACTTCACCACGATGTACTTCATGGAAACATGCAGTTCAGCAATCACAATACGCGTAACGCTACATTCACAGCACATTTATATCCCGTGAACAACGAAAACCATAAACGTCTATGCCATTTTGCAACGTAAACAACGAAAACAAGAAACGTCTCACAGCCATTTTGCAACGTAAAACAACGAAAACAATAAAAGTCTCACTGCCATTGTTCACCTTGAACAACTAAAATCATAAACATCTCACTGCCATTTTGCACATTGAACAACGAAAACCATAAATGTCGGATTGTCATTTTGTACCTTGAACAACTAAAACCATAAACATATCTGCCACTTTGTACCTTGAACAACGAAAACTATAAACATCTCTGCCATTTTGCACCGAGAACCCGTGATTCGACGTCACAGAGTGCAAGGCGATCTAGTCTGACATCTCCTAAATGAAGATAAGAATTGGTATGAAAATTGAATAGCACTTGGACCATCATTCGGATTCGCGTGCCTCAACCTCATTGATTACTTGTCTTAATAAATACCCCCAAACCATTACGGTGTCAGCCATTACTACGGGCAAGGAAATTGCCTGTTTGTATTTCCAATCAACGGTATACCCGCTGACAGCGGTGCTGATATATATGCGAAACTTAGAGCATCGAACTAAGAATAGAATACTCGTAGTTCTAAGAAACCGTCATGTATTTATGAGAGGACATGTCTACGTCGCCGTGCATGGCAAATGTATATAGGGGGCAATAAGTATACGCTTTTTAGTGGTCCTTCGGCAGATTTGCAACGCACGGCGGAATAAGCACGTAGGCAGATAGGAATAGATGTAATATCATCTCTAAATATCGTACGTTGAGATGATCTGACTCTCGTATCAAGTTGACATCGAAAGCATACTATCACAGATTAAGTTGTCATTTTCGGGCGAATTGGAGTTGAAATGCAAAGTGTATGATGCATACATACAATCGCTTTTCTACCTCCAATTATCTCTTCAACGCTGTTATGTAGAATAGGTAAAGTTTCACAGCAGTTCCAGTAGAGCCCTAATAATCACGTGATAATGTACTGTAAAATATCAATTTCCTATGGTTATAAGACTAAGGAGGATAACTCTAATCATCATTATACACAGTTAAGTTGGTCTTGTTATTCAATATTGTTGTTGATGTTGTTGCTTATGCATCATGTTACATGTATGGTAATATTAATGAATTATGTTTTAGTGTTAACTTATTATTAGTATTAGTTGTAGTATTACTGTTGTAATATAAGTATTACTTATTTCATAGCTGACAAGAAGTATTTTATTAATTACAATAGCTGAGTTAAATGCACTGACTAGATGATCAACTATGCGAAGTAATCTTAAAAGCAGCACTTTATGCATTACAAGCAATATAATTACCAAAGTAGTTTAGAATTATATTATATATGTTTAACATTGTAATATTTTTTAAGCATGTAAAACCGCTATATTTCACAACATACACTACGCATACATTGCTCTATAGTGTACATGAGAAGCAATAAACACACATGTACGTTCATCTGTACGTATTCGTGTGTGCCGGTGACTTTATACCGGAAGTGGCAGCAACTCGTAATATTATGATTTATTGTCCCTTCCGGCGTAATTCCGCGAACATAATTCCGCATCATGACCACGGTTACTTGTATCACGTGACCTGATCCCCTCTGCTGGCAATAGTATCCGAACTGACGTATCATTGTATCTAAATTATGAATAATATTCTTCCGGTTCAGGATCGATAGTCTTAAACTCCGATTTTGATGATCTACTAGTATTGCATTTGATTGTATATGACACTACAATAACTTCACCACTTAGATCATAGTCGCCACGCTATATCACGATACACTAGGTCATTAAATAGAGGGCATTAATAGGCTATAATAACCACCCATGTCTATACAATTCATCAAAGGCAACATATAATAAACGGCTCATTTCATAGTCAAGTGAGGACCGGAGTGTATTTCAGAAACGATTAATAGGCGCTAACTTATTTCAATTACGTTAGTTTCAAACTACAACCGTAATCTGATGATGCTAACGAGATAATGATAATCAGGCCAGTTATTTAGTATGTTTCTGACATTTATATGCGTGGTAACCTTGACCAAAAGAAGCCACGCTGCTGGATATTTCCGAGGGAAACAATGATTAGTCATCATGTTTTATGTTTAAAGTAAAGACATAATATATCACATATTCAGTTGTCGATTTGGACCGAATTAGAGTTAAAATGCAAAGTACATGCTTAGCATACATATAATCGCTTTTGTACCTCCAATTATATGTTTTACCGCTGCAGGATAGGTATATATAATTCCATTGCAATTTTCACTTCCTGTATAACCCGAATAGCATGCCGTAACATATCACATATACAATCTCTAATATAAGAATTAAATGTATTAATAACTAGTCAGACATGTGGAAAAAGTAACTGGTTGTATAAAGTACAGTCAAAACAAATGTATTTATTTTCAGGTAAAACAGTTCTAGACCACTATATCGGTTAACCATCTGTGATAGTATGCCTTTAACTTTAAGCAGGCAATTTTCGAGTTACTTTTCGAGTTACCTCCCTTGCACTCCACAAATGTCTTTCACCAGTTCGTGTAATTATCGGTAAAAGTCAAAGTAAAACCCAGACCCAGAGGCTGATGGTAAAGCAAAGAAATCTCATTCGTTGCCAGCGGCTGGCGTGGGTGTGAAATCAGCTAGGGTTAATCATCAAATCATCTTCGGGGAAAATATAGTTCTTACTGTACTAAAAATACGCAAATTAATTGTAACCTTGTTTTCGGTATGATGCTCTAAAATAACCATCACGGATTTAGATACAAACACATTTTAATACAGTATCAACATGAAATCAAATGTAAACGACCACAAATAAAAACGGATAAATATAAATCAATAGACAAAGTTAAGTCCATTGATGTATATTGTATTAATGCTTACTTTTGTTGGTTTAAATATTATATGTTTTTCATATTGTATTTAAAAAAGATTGTTGGCATATATATATATTGTTTTACCTCGTTGTCGCCATGTTGTATCAGTTGAAAAGAACATTTTAAATTATGCGCATGCGTTCATGGTGACCAGTTTGGAACACCATATATCAATAATACAAGGCTACTTTTGTTTAAAAAGAGCAGAATATTAATGTATTAGAGTTAAAGCACGAATTATCATGTACGTAGTACTGTGTTATCATGTGTTTGGGTTGACTGTTCATTGACATCACAATTAGTAAAGTATTGAAAGCAATATATATTGTCATTGTCCAGCTGTTGACGGATCGAAAACGGAACAATACAAAATGTTTATAAGTATCGTCGGCATAAAGTAAGTGCACGTATGTTCGCTATATCGGTAGGCTTCAGTGGCAGATATGGCACATTCACAATAGCACATTATTAGCACAATTAGTACAATTATTATAGTAAGAACGTATTTCTGGAGGAACCCAACCCATGAGGATATATCTGTGATGCAATACGTAGGATGTGTTAGTATTAGTTTTCCAGCTGATGACGTCCCACGGCTGAATGTATGTAACAAATAATCATAGAATTCAGAACGTAGTCCCTGCATGTGACGCTGTGTTATTAGTCAATGATCATGGGCCATGCACCTACATGTACGCATAATACCTATGCTTCTTAGAAATGGTAATCAATGGAATTGCACTACTAGTCGACGACATCACAGTCACACATGTCAAAGTCCGTGTTACGGATTCCATGTACTCTTCAAGAACGTGTAGACGCATTGTGTGAAATATGATTGGTAATATGAGTAGAATTGTATACTTTGATAGAAAGAAAAAAAAACCCATAAAATAATATAGCTATCTGCAGGTGCTTGATTTATTTATTTGATTTATTTAGATTACAATGCTACCTTTGTAACCTATGTACTTTGAAATAGTTATCTGACGACCCAAACACACGATACTGGCCAATGCCATCCTCGGAACCCTGACCGTTATGGCTACACTTACTCTCCACGTCATATAGACGGAGGTTAAGTGTCATAATAGCCGGGTTTCGAGAATGGGTCGATGTACAGTACGAGCTAGACACCTATGCTGATACTGCGAACACTCAACATCACCGACGATACTAGCTACTACCAATGCCTGGATACCTGACGGTAGGTTCAGACGTTCTGTATCCACTAAATATGCCAAAGAGCTCTCGTAACAGTCTTTCTGGCAGATCACTGCGACAGCTCTTCAAATCCTATCTGTGTATGAAAACTTTTAGACATTCAATACTAAATATACTTGAAGATAAATCAATCTTGAGGATGTCCGTATTTTGCAGACGAAACGTCGATAGAAAGATAGTTTTTTATATCAATTTATTTTGT
>JAVCKX010035268.1:15187-26047 GCA_034780695.1 Lepetodrilus gordensis | reverse complement strand
TTACCTGAACTCAATAAAGACAACGTGCTGCAATAACGCAAGTCAGCAAAGGTTCGTCAACTTACGTAATGTTGCATTCAATGCTCCATTCCCAACATGTAGCAAGATTGATTTGCAATTTCCAATATCCCATAATGCATTTCCATTTATCGCAGTTATTTACTACAGTGATAAAACGAAGCAAGATGGTTTAGGCCTTAGGCATGCCGATGAAATGGATCCGAAAAACATTTTACTAATACTCGGGAACCTTTCAATTATAGTAACATTGAGTGAATGCGTATCCGCGGAGTGTATCGCGCGTGAGGAATAACAGATTTGTTCCGTTCCTGATCAGGAGAGTAGCTTACTGTGATTTCAGGCGATGTAGCCAATTGGCTTAAGCAGAATGTCAACCTTATTTGGAACGAGAGTAGAGTAAATGCGTTTGTTCAAGGGTGTTACAACGAGTCCAGTCCACGGAGAACCGTTCGCTCTGATCAATAGACGCACGCTCCGTGGAAAAGACCACTTTTCCCTTTAAGACACGGGATCAATCGTCAAGGAAATACTGTTACAATATGGGGGGAAAATCAATTTGGCAAATTGGATCTGGTCAAATTTTCCTCTGAGCATGACGGGCAAACAGGCAGGAATGTAGATGATACATCGGAGAGCTAGTAACTAACGTGCCATAGTAGCGTCAAATCACCGACAATCTCGGGCGGGAATCGCAATGAAATTTGCCTCTCTGTGATTGCACTGGGATGAATTCCGTCCTCTGGTTGGACAAGAGGCGTAGACTAACATCAACTATATGCAATATAAGGAGTAGATGCTTTCAACGTGAGAGTTCACTTTATTGGAATCTCGGTACGACATCACTGAAAACTACGGAGTTGTCTTTTCTTGGGTAGTTGTCACGAAGGTGAGTTTCAGAAATGATTCCATCCTATGTGCCGTGTTGATTAGCTTTTTATGTTGTATTATTGCAGGGGTAGATAATAATGTTTTAATGTGGTTTTCGTTTTACGCAATGACGTGAATCAATATAATGCGTTTGTTCTTTTAAGAATGTGATGTCTTCTTTTTTAATATAGAATTGTAACCTGAGATCTAAGTTTGCTAATGGGAGATGCAATACATTTGCAAAAACTTACATTAAACTATAAGTTATTACAGCTTTGATAAGATAAAAATATATAAAGTACAAATATTTGCATCGTGATTAATTTCAAAAGTACATGTACTGCAAAGTTAGACATTTTTCTGATGGTGACTGATGTGCCTGATCTTATTTAATATATGTTCCTAGTTTTCAATGCACTTTCATCCAATATTATAAGCTTATAAGTTGTCGGGGAAACATCATCCTGGATAAATTGTCACGGCATCAATATCGTCTAATTCATGTCACCTTGCTCATCATATGAAGTTTGTGAGCTACACAATACCTTTCAGTTGGTTTCAGGGCAATATTACGAGACTGACATGTATGATTCTGACGACTCTGCGTTTCTCTTTGATGCCAGGGTTCCTGGTATGAATTGAATGCATTGATTAAGTGGCATCACAACCATTGTTGCATAACCATGATAGCACAAAGATGTTCAATGACAATGAAAAGATACATATTTTTATCTCGGCCAAATAAACTTTACTAATCTCCTGCATGGCAACCATGCGTGATGTATGGAAAGTATTTAAAATATTAATGAGTTATTCCTTTTCCATTGTGAAGATGTATATATTGACCTATTGTATATTTTCAAATATTTATGAGCTAGTCCTTTTTTCATTGTTATCATGTCTATATTGGCCTATTGTGTATTTAGTAATCATTGAAATATTCACGAGGTATTTCTTTAGCATTAATCAAGATTATTCGCAAACGAAAGTCATTATGGTGTGTGGAACTACGAGGTGTGTAGGGATATGATGAGTGAAAATGAAAGTCATTATGGTGTGTGGAACAACGAGGTGTGTAGGGATATGATGAGTGAAAATGAAAGTCATTACGGTGTGTGGAACTACGAGGTGTGTAGGGATATGATGAGTGAAAATGAAAGTCATTACGGTGGATGGAACTACGAGGTGGGCATGGATGTGATGGAGGTGCGTAGGGATATGACGAAGTGTTACTACACATCGTGGCTGAGCGTAAGCCGAGTTTTGTTTACTCTCTGACCAGGAGAGTAATTGGATTTTAGTTAGAACAGCTTGACATTGTGCTATCTTCTGCTAATCCCAGGAACCATTGAGCCTGGCATCCTAGAAGCCGATTGACTAACAACTACTGTTACTCATTACCGAGTCATTGTGACCGCTGCACGGCTTGACACTAGGTGCGAAGTTCCCAAAAGAATCTTCGGGGCCTGGACCTGGGCCAGGCCCCTAATTTCATAATGAGAACCCCAGGGGGGCCCAAGTGCATTACGTTGCTGAAGGGAATTTAATTCCCATTTCAGAGCGGTCATTGTTTTACTCACAAAGGGTCACGGCGATCCGTGGAAGGTCATTGAGAAAGTCGCATCTTTCAAGGACAGAGAGAAACAATGTATTTCCATGTAATTGATCTGAGTCAATTCCTGGATATTGTCTATGACGCTTGCCACCCAGACGAGTCCCCTGGGGGTGTTTGTGAGTGGAATGTAAGGGGAGGGGACGGGGCTGATAAGAGCTGTTGGGGGTAGGAAGTGGGAGTGTAGGGTAGAGGGTGAGAGGGAGGTGGAGCTCAAGCATCACGGTCGCCAGTCAATATTGAAACAATGTCAGAGTTAGAATGGTTAGAACAAGTTTGTAATTAACACTAGCCATTGTATAAGTGGATTACTTTAAAAAATCAGGCATCTTTGCAGTAGTTTGACTTCGGTATTGGTGCCGCCATGAGATTGGATACATTTCTCTGTAACAATTCTGTCTTCAAGATGCTTAAGGTAATTTCTTGAATTCTTCTGAATTGGTAAATTTGTTATTATTGCCTTTAAAAAATCTGAATATATTTTTGTTTAAATAATTGTATTAGTACAGTTGTTTTGTAAAGTCTGTAAGTACAACTTACTCCTTGTTTGTTGGGATTTGCATATTTCTCTCAGCAAAATTGTTGTTCCCTACTAGGTCTCTTTAGGACAGATATTAAAGTTAACAATTCTCCAATTCAAGTACAGACAGTTTGTTTGGATGTTTATAATCCTCTCACTATGCCGTGTTGATTTACAACCATCAGACAGTCCCAGGCCATTTCAGCATCAGGTGCAGGGGATTACCAAAAGATTCTGTCCCTAGGGAGGGAACAACTCGGCAGCCCCTAGGGTACGGGAAGGGGGAGGGAGGGAGAAGGAGAGAACCCCACCCCACAGGGGGTCCGCAAACAGATAACCTCTTGGAGAAGATACATGGAGGTTGAGATGCTAATTTAAATCCTGGCAACTGACTAATGGCCTCTGGACCCCTGATTGCACAGCTGCCAGCCTGCCATGTTGGTCAGATCAGGGTCCAAGATAGGGGTCAGCAGCGTGGGGGTGTCATAGCTGGTCCGGCCACGCTGACAGGCAGGGTCTGGTCAGTTGTAGCGGGCAGTTTTACTACGACAGGATGTTTACAGTTTGCAGTATGTACTGTTAGGCGCACCTAGGAAGTGACATCTGTCTGGGAAGAGTCTCTGGAAGTTTAATTGTATTGTATTGTATTGAATGTGTGTTCTGGTGAGGATTCTATATACAGTGGATGTATAATCTCCAGGAAATCAACAACAAAAGTCAAGGAACAAGTGAAAGACAATGGTCAAGGAATAATTGTTGATTGGCCATTTCCTTCCAAGCGACTTTGTGGACCTTCACAAGCGACTGGTGTGGACTTTCTGATGTGTCTTCATTTGTAGGTCTTCTTCCAATAGCATCAGTGGCTAGGATCCGGTGCCACAGCATTTCCTATAAATAAAATGCCTGGAGACATATCCTGAGAGGCTATGGGATAAAATTACACATTTACATCTGTATGTATCAGTATAGCAAGATTCTCTATACACCATGTCGAACCATCGTTGTGTGTCACCAATGGCTCTATGTCCGTCACAACAAGAATAACGCCATCCTTCCTCTGGAAAGAGATATACATTGTGCGTTTGTCACTTAGTGTTCTAGTGATCCTTTTGCTGCCATGTTGGTCTGCATTTGCCGGAACCTAATTACGGTGGGTACAACTCTGGTCTTAGTCTTTCCTCAGCATACTATGAATACAAGACAGATGTATTAGTCATTGTCTTCTTCTTCTACTACTTCTTCTTGGTACAAAAATGAATAAATATGGAGATTTGTCATTCACTGGATGTTCATCCCTGGCGTTTTGCTTTGCTCCCATGAATAAGCCAGATTGATAGATACGATAAGGGAAGCGTTACATGAGAAAGTGATATGCTTACTCACAATAGATTGCGTTTCAAGGATCGTTATTGAGTCCGACACCCACAAGATTAATTGGCATCTAATTCGATGTAGTCTTTTTGGTCATTCCCTATCTTAATGGCTATCATGATAGATTGAAAATGTCATGAATATATTTCCTTGCTGTGGAGGAAGAACTGGGTAACAGAAAGTGGCTGGGCTGGGCTGGGCTGGACTGGGCTGGACTGGGCTGGGCTGGGCTGACTGATGCAGGGAAAAATGCATCGGGGGAAGTTTATTGAGGGGTTGTTATCTAACGACGGGAATATTTTCCCCTTAGCCAGCCATGCTGAGGTGAATTATTATCGTGGCACATGGATGTATTACTCAGATTCCTGAACATGCATCCGAGCAATATACTGCATGGTTAGATGTTCTATCGAGGCGAATATCCTCATAAGCCCTGTTTATACAAGAATCCTAAGGTAAAGTTAACTCGATTCTTGTAAGAAATTGCAAATATTTACCCAGGTACAAATATGAGGATTTAATTGCAGCTAATCAAATCAACCCAATTTGTATGGCTAAATTGGTACAGCGTTTTTCGGCTGGACTTTTTTCTCTGCCTGCCTTAATACCTTAAGTCGGGAGGGTAATACTGGGGTCCTTACAAAATGGACCCTTTGAACCCTGAGTAAACAACATGGCTGACAGGTGATTATGAGGGGTGGTCGTGAAAGGTTTTGTTTACTTACGAAGCCTATCTCCCATTCTTATGTCACATTACCGAGCTGAGTAGCTTGCCGGAGGATCTTAACGTTTGGTTTTGGGATCACTGTCAGCGGGCTGCGGCTCGCTAGTAGGACATTCAGAGCCACGGAATTATTACGTACGTGTCGCCGCGATTATAGGAGTACAATTTAGCCCGCACAGCTCGCTAAATCAACAATTTGACTTGCGGATAAAGGCTCGCAGCTCACACGTGTCGAGGGGAATGAATAAAAAAAAAATGGTGCTCATTATTTCCTAGTCGGGTTATTCAGGAGATTCGAAGGTGAGTCGGGTCAATATTGTTCTTCGGATCGTACTGCAGATCCGAAACAGCTAAGTTGGTCAGTGGTGGAGTCGTTAGACTAGATCAGGATGTGGGTTGATGGTGGCACGTTGAGGTGGTCTGGCTGATTATTGCAACATTACGGTGCGTATATACAGTTGGAAAAACACATAAGGAAGCCATCATGGTCCTTCTTGGCAAGCTTCTGCCCTAGGTTGGATGTAGACACAGTTCTTGCTATATTGGATTGTTTATACTGTATTAATAATATGCCATTTCCTGTTACATTTCCAACTTAAAAAGCAATTAATTTAATTCCAATCAGCATCTTGGAATCGTGTTTTCCTGTGTCATAACCCTATGTCATGCAATCCATCATTTTTGCCATTGCTGATTTGATTTTGATTTTTGACATCAAACTCTTTATTTTCCCATATTTCTCGGTAATGTTGGAATATCCAGCATTGAAGAGAAAAGGTCAACATTGCCTTCATGCGCAGTCACCAATGATAGATGATGGCTTCTATTGACATGCAATCAGAACATGCAGGAACACCTTTGTATGTGTTCATTGAAGAGCCTATCCAGCCTCAAATACTCGCTATTGTAAAGGAAAAGGTTTTTATGGTAATGCGGATTAGTAATGAGCTTTTCATTGACTTTTCTGTATGGGCTGTTGCTTTTGTGGGTAACATTTGGTATCGTTGGTACCCCGTGACCTCAAACGAACTTGACGAACTATCTGTACTGAAATAACGAAGTGCTGTTCTGATACCGTACCGTGGATATATATATTTTGTATTTATATTTTTTACCATGAGTGAGTGGGTGACTATGAAGTATAAAATGTCACTGCGGGAATCTTTCACCCATTTGCGATGATATTCTTTACATCAATAACGATATATACAAATATAATAGCTTGGCTGTTTTAAAGTGCAATTTTATAGATTTATATTTTTTTTATATTTTTATAAACTGTATTTCATAGATGACATCAATATATTTATGTTTTTCTTTTAAAAAAACTGCATTTTACACGTCTTATTTTAGTTGTATAATTTATCATTTTCGGAGTAGTGTTTTTTTCTTGCCGATGGATCACTCTCAATCATCTACAGTCACTATCTATAAACTGTCTATGTCTGCCTCGATTGGTAGTTGTGAATCGGTAGATTGGCCATTTCATGTACTGCGACCACTTCCTAATTCATAAATCAGCTATGAAATGGAAGTGTCGTGTGTGCAGGGGCTTTATCAGACCCTTCAAGGTGTCATTGGATTTCAAACACAAGGTGAAGTGGGCAGGATTAGCCGTGAAGTGTACCGAACACCGTGGTGTTTAGAGGGTATATTTATACCCACTCCATACTCTCTTTAACACCTCAATAGTGTCGTGGATTAATATGATCAATATCAAAATTTGCTGTCAATGTTGTTATAGCACTATAGGTTAATGGAAGGTCTGTAAGAGGGTTTGGTTTGTCCACCAGTGCCGATACTTGGAAGAGTTGGAGATTTATTGTGTTGTTAGTATTTAAAATTTGAGTACTTGGTTAATAGTAACATTTAAATCATGTTTTTATTTCTTATTTCTTTATTTTCTTTTTAATTATTAACATTTATTTTTTATTATTATTTTTATTAATTTATTTATTTATCTCTATTTATTTATGTACTTCTTAACCTTTATTTATTTATGTATTTATTATTATTTTATTTATTTATTTATTCATTCATTTACCTCATTATAGTGCTATGTACATGTATCCTAACCCCCCCAAAATATCTTCATTACAAAACATTAATTAGGATTTATGAAATTGGATTCTGCAGCTTCTACAATAGAATTCAGAAACTAGTTTGATATCTAGGTAGCATCAAAGTGAAGGCCTTTGAAATATGATATAAAACATAGACTAATATCCTGAAATATTATGCACAATATCTGCAGCTGAGTACAAAATCCATTTTTCATTATTTTTGAATACCGCTGTTTGTCCTCTTTTGATTTATGGTAAGTGTGTCTCGACATTTTATTGGATTCTCATAATTTGATTATTAAAAAGTAATTTGTTAATCAGATAAACTATCTCAGGGACATTGAGAAGTTAATTACTTGTAGTGGGTATAGCCCTCGTATGTGGATGGTCATTCTCGGTTGCCATGGAAATGGGGGGAAATTGACATGCTTCTCACATAGAGGGCCATAATAAAGATTCTGTTTAGATTATAACAGCAGCCTAATAAAGACAGAAGAGCATGATGGGTAATAACAATGGCGGCCATGTTGTTTTGTAGCCATCCAATTGGGAGTCATTAAACTGTCTCAATGATGTACCCTGGGAATTGTTTACATCACATCGCCATGGTGACAGCGGGTCTATCTGGAAGGGAAAAAAAAGTAATGTGTGAAGTTGATGACAGAAACACGAGCGAGAAAGTAGATAAGTTTTTGTTTTTGGTAAGCGTCTGTGTAATATCTATGTATATATGTTTTCAACAAGATCGTTTGACCAGCATATCTCTCTCGATCCTGTCCCATTGTTCTGCCATTTGTATGAGATGCATGCGCTCAATTCCACTTCAAACCTCCCATTATATTTCCGAAGATTGGTCATTTCACATGAAATTTAACTCCATCCGTCCTGCAATGGGCAGAGAGATTGCCTTGCAATCCATTTTAAATCTCATTTCAAGGAGTGCCTAATGCAATTGAATTTTAATCGGGAATTCTAGACCATTTGATTCAATTGGGCAATTTGCATGTGGTTTTTTTCCCCTTGTTTTATTTTTCTGGTTCTGAATTCGTCCGGTTCTTTGAAAGATGAACCAAATTGAGGAAGTTTGGAATTCTTAAATCAAATCAAATGAAAGTTTGAAAAGGATGTAAGACTATTACGTGATTATAAGTGTTTAAGTTCTTTGTGTATGGCTTTGACATCGGAAAGTTGATTTTGTTAACAATGGAAGCCTTCAGTTTACTTTGCATCGCCCACACAAATGTCATCTTGTTATTTTCCTGGAGGCGATAGCTCTTCTTGCATGAATTAATTCTCACAAGTTCTCGGTATTCCAAGACATTCCACCTTCTGGTGCATGCCGATAATGAAGCGATAATTAATTCTCTCAAAATATCAGGCGCCATTGTTGTGGAACCATCTTTGTATCAGCAACAATGTTACAGATCACACCTGTCATGCTGCACGATGGCAACGTCACGGTACATTTGCTGCGCGTTCTCCCCGGACTCGTAACTCGTAACTTTGCCCTTGTCATCGAGCTCACTGTTTAAATTGCAGGTCCCAAACGGAACATTACGTTGGGAATTTTACGAGGGAGATGCTGGTGTAACTAACCACCTCTCGTTTGATGTGTGTCGTGAGATGTATGAGTCACAGGCGCGCGCACGCGGGATGCAACTAATTAGTACATTTGGTCAGGTAGAGGCTTTGTTCTTTGCGGCCACAGCTCCAGGTAACGGCCAGAACGCGCTTGTGAGTCACACGAATAGATCCTCTGGAATCAATTGCCTGTGAAAGTGATACTACCAGACATTCAGACAAGGGATTATTGAATTTCATAACTCACTTTCAAAGTGATCGGGATCTAAAGAAATCGCCGCAATTGTGTTTAATGATCGTATGAAACATCTGCAGTTTGTTGCTTGCAACTGTTGTGTTGGAAATCGTTTGAGGTGGATGGGGAAGAAAGTTTCTCGTTGATTATTCAAGGCTTCACCATTATACTGTTATGAAATCTAGATGAGCATGTTGAAATACGTTACAGAGGTTCGTGTATTTATAGAATGATTAATGAAGCAGGATATATGGAATTAATTGATGAGATGTGTTAGTCGACTGATATATATTTAGAATGATTGATGAAGCAGGATATATGAAATTAATTAAAACTGGATGACTTTACATCTCGGAATAAATATTGCACAATGACGACAATTCCTATTACGTGATCCATCCATCGGCATACCATCTGGAGTTTGTAGCCATACGGATTACACGCATCACGACGACATTCAACTTACGCGCATGGCCAGGCAAGCAGGCACGCAAACCATTGTCAGAATAGACGCACGGCGGATGGATGACCATTGCAGCTTATGTTTAATTCATAACCGAATGCAATCAAATTACGTAATAGTTTCCTGCAGACATTCCACAGGTGATTAAGGCATTGTGTGACACTCTGCTGACTGGTGGAAGATGTGGTGTATGTTGCCAGTACAGTTAGCAGATAATGAGGGATAGCTTGGATACTGTGCTTGGGGGAGGGGAGATACAGGGGTGGGGAGATAAGTCCAGATAAGACAGGATGATGTATAATCTGTCTTGGATAATGGTGATAGTGGTCAAAGCTCCAGACAGCAGCTGGACGCTGTGAGTGACTGGTGGGACGGACAGATGATATTTTGAGCTGGTCAACTGTGTTATGGAATATGGATTGACCATCTCACCTGCCTTGTTAACACTGAGTGATCATTGCGTGAGTTAGACTTTTATCGATTTTAACGTCTTCATAATTTTCACTAATCGTGTATTTTTTGAGAATGCATTTATCTTATGTGATGGACCTCATAATTGTAGATACAATTTATTCCAAAATCGATGCCACATTATGTCAAACTTGTATGCTTCTTGTATGAAAACATGAATAGATGTGCTTCATTTGATCCAATTCATTATGATTGTGTTTGTTTTATAGTGTCTCTATTGCTAAGCTTATTAAATCCTACTATTTGTCTATCACATAAACCAACAACTATTACTAATTCAGATATATTTTATGCCCTATTGATGCAAGTTAACTGCCATCATCGCCTCACACTATTATAATCGCCTCACACTATTTTTCATGTTACTGTTACTGGCATATCATCTAGAAAATAGATGAGTCATAATTTGTTGTACCCTGTTTTCTATTACCCGATCCATGAATAATGTTTTAACCAAGAAAATTATACCTGGCCCTTTGATGCGGAGTTAATGTCCGAAATCTTCAAAGCTGCCCATAAGTACCGAAGAATCAGGCTGATCTATTAAGGTGACTGTGGTAGGTATAATATAAGTAATAACTAAAATGTACAGGCCATCTGTCTGTGCTTACCAGAATATCAGGAGAATTAGATTTACTACCACGGGATGCTCCTACTATACAGTGTGTGCCTAGATACTTCATGCCTGGCGATAAATGGAAACATAAATATGGCTTATTTATAGTCGAACATTCTGCGCTGAATTAGCCGTCTTCATCCTTGCCCTCTTTACCCACTTCCATGAACAATAGGTTGGTTAGTGTCCATCTGGAATGGCGGTCCTTGACTAGTGTCCATCTTGTGTGGAACAATAGGCTGGTTAGTGTCCATCTGGAATGGCGGTCCTTGACTAGTGTCCATCATGTAGAACAATAGCTCTGCTTAGTGTCTGT
>JAVCKX010035159.1:0-11142 GCA_034780695.1 Lepetodrilus gordensis | reverse complement strand
GTTCCAGCTAGTATTCTGTTCCAGCTAGTACTGTTCCAGCTAGTTCCAGCTAGTATTCCATTCTAGCTAGTATTCCATTCTGTTCCAGCTAGTATTCTGTTCCAGCTAGTTCCAGCTAGTATTCTGTTCCAGCTAGTATTCTGTTCCAGCTAGTTCCAGCTAGTATTCCATTCTAGCTAGTATTCTGTTCCAGCTAGTATTCCGTTCCAGCTAGTATTCCGTTCCAGTTAGTTCCAGCTGGTATTCCTTTCTAGCTAGTATTCTGTTCCAGCTAATACTAGTATTCCGTTCCAGCTAGTATTCCATGAGAATGCACTTGAAAATACTGTATACGTCCCAAGTCTACAAAGTGTATTGCATGTCTCACAGGTAACATGAAACCTTGGCTCAATATTAATGTTCATGTCAAGGATTAATAAAGTGACATAAATGCTGGTTTTATCTTTCATCTTTTGCAGCATATTACAAACAAATGTGTAGATAGGTACACAATGAGAGTTGTATACTAGTCGTAACCAAGTGGTGATGTCAGTATTTGATACCAATGTATTTATAATAGACTTCTATGGGAACAGATGATGTGCATCAGTGAAAAGTCATTGTACAATTGTACAATCTCAAAATCAGATTAACTATCTTCAGTAGATGTCAGCATTCATTACATATGTCTGTAGATTTCAACTTATTTCTTCATCTTTCAAAGGTATAACAATTGTAGTACAAAGCACAGTACATATAGAAAACACATAGAAAACTGTCTCAACTCCATGAGCAAGATTCACAGACAAATCACAAGTACCAGATTCCTGTCTTCGTCCTCACAAAGATGTGAATCACAATAGGATCATCCGAGAAAATCCACGTCCGACGTCCCTTCGTAATTATTCTGTACGTATCTCTCGGATTTGCTATTTTCAACAGCAAAAACTTGTCGCATATAATCTCTAAACGAGTGCTTATCTCTTGTCTCATAAGCACCAACATGGTTGAGATAGATAGATCGATAGATCGACAGATATATTTTTAAATTGCAACTTTTCTTGGCCGGTTTTCTTCTCTACTGTTACTGCTGTATACCTATATGTTGTTCACATAGTTATTGTCAGTATCAAAGGCCGCTATAGTGACACATATCAATCAAATCACCAGTATATGTACCATAGCCATCATGTCAAGTCCACCAAACAAAGCGTAGGTTGTAATAATGGCTTTGACCCTATCAGTTAGTAAAAATTCAATACGGTGCTATAAACATTGTTCACATTTCTTAGGCATAATTATCTTGGTGTGGAAGTAACTTTAAAACTTGCACTTTCATTATGATGTAATATGTTTCTTGACCTTGTATTGGCCTCGTATTGAAGCAAATTGTATGCAAAGCCCTATATCATGGAAATCACTATTGTGCATTTGTATCCAAAACTCAATCCGTTGTATGTTTTCCAAAGATATTATTACCAGTATGTCTAATATAATGCATAGACAAATCAATTCAGAAGAGAGTAAATAGATCCCCAAACATATCGAATAAGTTATACAATAATGCTGAAATGTACCAGCATATTCAAATAAGTGTCATTATTTCTCATTATATCATACATAGACCAACAAATGTAAATAAATAGAAAAATAACACTTACATATTATAATATACAGGCACATTCAAATCCTGCTTTCAAAATCTGCTTACAATACTAAAATTATGTAACCTATCAATCAAACTTTTATAGGTAATTTGATAGCCAATGTAATTTTTCAAAACCTGGTTTGATGTATGTAATTTCAACCAATGAGATTGAGCGCCACTGGAAGGTAGTGGCCATTATTTGTCCACATGTGTTCCACATGGCATGTCATCCATCCATCATCATGGACATAGTCGACCTAGTCATCACTTATCATAATGGTCACACCTATTCTGTAATTATGGTTTACTGACGTACACATACATGCATGTCAAAGCCTATTTAGGGTTACATAAATAGGTATCCATACAATATAAGGGATCTTCGCAAATGGGTGAAAGATTCCTGCAGAGACGTTAAAACTCCATATTCACTCACTATTCAGGGATTACGTTGATAAATATATGTCAATGCAGCAATGCATATTTAAGGCCTATTTAAATATTTCTCCATACAATATCTGTCAATACCTATTTAGGGTTAATGTTCATATGCAGCAAAGTGCTTTCTGAATACTGAAAAAAAATATTGAATTTTAATATTTTACACCTATGAGCTGATTATATTTTTCCATTGAATGCTCCCTCTTGTCTGTGGATTGCAATACATGGATTTCAATAATGATTCCTTTTCGGACAATACTAAAATGAATACTGACCAGTTCTTGGTTGTCACGTGCCAGACAGTCACTCTTGTCCCGCAGTTCACGGATCTCTGTGTCCAGGTGAGCTAGGTCCTCGATAGCCCGCCTGCCCTCGCCCTCATAGTTCAGCTGAAACAAACAACATACACCATCATCTCAGTGAATGGGTGGACAAGGTCTTCGATAGCCCACCTGTCCTCACCCTCATGGTTCAGCTGAAACAAACAACATACACCATCATCTCAGTGAACGGGTGGATAAGGTCTTCGATAGCCCACCTGTCCTCACCCTCATGGTTCAGTTGAAACAAACAAGATACCCCAAATGAATGGGTGGACTATGTCTTCTCAATAGCTCATCTGCCCTGGCCACCATAGTTTAGCTTCAACAAGGGACTTGTACCATTGACATGTCCGTACACACTTGTTCTATCTACTGGATTAAGCATAATTGCTGCATTATCTGACATTGTTGACATTGTTCAGTATTAGCAGGTTACAACACAGGTTGGTTGTTTTCTGGAATAGGAACCTTTGGAAAATGAGTGTGTTGCTCATGACAATCCTAATTTACAATACCTATTTAGCAGGCTACAGCAAATAGCTAGTTGGTTTCTGGAATAGGAACCATTTGAAAATATTTATATTGCTCATGACAATCCTAATTTACAATACCTATTTAGCAGGCTACAGCAAAGAGCTAGTTGGTTTCTGGAATAGGAACCATTTGAAAATAATTATATTGCTCATGACAATCTTAATTTACAATACCTATTTAGCAGGGTGCATCATAGAGCTGGTTGTTTTCAGGAATAGGAACCAAGATGATCTTGTTGTTCCTGGAAGCATATCTGTATCTGTTCCACTAAACCATTGCACTTTCCACAGTCAAATATCCGCATATCGGCATTAATGACAATAAATATGCAGTAATACTCTGAGCTAGTGGCCTAATACTGAGTGACAAAGCTTTGGTTCTGGCTTAAAATAGCCCTAATGTGTGATGATCAATAGTTTGGTGACTGAGGGAAACATTAGCAAGGTATATATAAACCTGAATAGTGCCTATTGCTGTGTGGACTACAAATTGTTCTTTCATGAGAAATTGCTTTTAACAAGAGCAGTATAAATGTCAATGAAGTCAAATCATGTTTTAATAAATGCTTTAACCTTCCTTGTATTGGAGACAACCAGAAGTGCCATTAAGAACAGTGGTTGGGATTGTTCAGCATTCAGAAGGTTAATTTTGAAGTTGGATTTTGTATTCTAAGCACCACCATTTCATTTCATTACATCTCAGACTCATCCCATCTAGATGGTCAATATATCAAAAAAGGGTTATACATGTATCAACATGCACATCATTCTGAGTTGTTGGAGAAGTGATTAGGTTGTTTCTTAAATCGGTTAATAGGGATGCTTGCATATGGTACATGACCTTGAGTAATGTTTTAGATGGGTTTGGATTGTAGATGAAAGGAAGTCATATATATTCCTAATAGACTATAATATCATGTATGAATCATCTCATTATAGAACACAGTGCAAAACACAGCAAAATGAAGAAGTTCCAATGGTCATATTGGTATTTCAGAGCTATCCCCTATGACTGCCCTTGAAATTAATGATAGAATTGCATAAGGAAACATAATCTGACATGTTAGTAAATATCAAATATATTAAGTTGTAACATAACATTTGAATCAATTTGATTAAAATGCTTTGGGGAGTTTCAGTACTTGGTGAATTTAATAGGGACTTCAAATTCAATGGGCATAACATGAATGTCAAAATGTTCTCAAGAAATACAAGTATATAAATAGTACAATAGTACCATAGCACTTAGAAATGCTCTGTTCAAATGCTCTGTAACCCAGTGATAAACAAACAGTTAGCACCCGGTTTGCAAGATAGGTGAGTGTGAGAAAAGTTGAAAGTAAGTGGTCAATTTCTCAAATTAGACAGCATAATAATGGAACATCCATGGCTCATTTCAAGCCAATGCTGTTGCTAGGGAATATTCTAAATATCTTGCTGGGGAATATTCTAAATATCTTGCTGGGGAATATTCTAAATATCTTGCTGGGGAATATTCTAAATAATATTGTCCATGTACTCACTGTGCAGGCCAGCATGTTTTATGTTTCATGTCAAAATAGCAGAGTGTGATGTAAGTCTTGCTTCTACTGGTCTCGGCCAGATGGGTTACCCTTTTTGTCAATAGAACATTGGACTAGCAATCCAACAACTCAGGTTCAAACATAACCTTTGTCAAATCCCAGTAATATCAATACTGGAATTGCAGGAGATCTGACACTCCTGAATTTGAACCATTTTTGCCCTAGCGTTTGCCCATTCTGACAAAACGGCTACAAAATGTACAAAGCTGTTGCCACACAGGTATGCAATATAACAATTTGGCAGCAGCATTTTAGCACATAAATAAATAAGCCTCAGATATTCAGAATAAGAATTCAATAATTAATTGTTGCCTGTAATCCATTTCCATATTGTATTGTATCACTTTGGATTACAGCATTCACTGTGGGCCATGAATAGACTTCATGTATTATGAGAGAAGCAAATAGGACTTACAATGTACAATGTCCAGATAAATCACATTGTCCATTGTACATTTTAAATACTGACAGTTACATGGTTGAAAAGCATGCCTTATTATTACTACTACTACTATTATTACTATTACTATTACTATTACTATTACTATTACTACTATTATTATTATTATTATTATTATTATTATTAATAATATTATTATTATTGTTGTTGTTGTTGTTGTTGATGTTGTTATTATTATTGTTTCTTCAGGATCCCTAACATAACAATCCATTATTATTATTATTATTATTATTATTATTATTATCACATTTTTATGAGAACAAACATTTTGGTAAAATTTCAAATAATTATAATTTTCAATCAGCATGATTGAACATAATACTTTTCCATTTTTCATTGACCAGAACTGCCCACTATCACTCACTTTCACTCACTATACACAGTTATATTGCCATTTGAGCCATGGAAAGTCAGAACGGGTCAAACTAATTATACTATAAAAATGGTTAATGTTGACACCCCCAGTGTGTGAGGAAATCCTATAAGTACGCCACTGTTAGATCCCACTGACAAAATAACACTTGGTGTTATGACAAACACTAAAGTAATCTTTATAAATTGGTTTTACTAATCCATGTGTTTGTCAGCTGAACTATCAAACCCTTCATACTGTGTTCTGGGCATTATGTACTTTGCTTGATAATTTTCAATAATAATAATTACTGTCTTATTTAATTACTGATTAATATGTATAAAATTTGTTTAATTTAATAAAAATATATATTAAAATTAAAGACTTTTTTACCATTATATTATAATATTATATTAATATTCCATAAAATAATTTATCTTGTATGATGGAAAAAAATAAATGAGAATCCTTCATATATGCAGTTAATGCATTACAAAACTGGAGTGTTTTTTTTTAGTTTTTTATCATTGTTGGTTGAAAATATAGATATTTGAAAAATAACTGAACATGCCAATGTTATTATTGCTTCATTCTCTGACCATCACAAGTTTCACTAGTTACCATGGATATTATCACACATATAATTTTTTTTTTTTAAATCGCCAACGTCAGTTTCAAATTTAGTCTCATTGCTATCAACAAATTTTCCAGTTCCACAGACAGTGTTGCCATGGTTACTGTCACAAACACAATGGTTTTTAAACAAATAATTAAAAAACCCATAAAACTCACCATATAAGTCTCACACTTATTGCCGGTGCCATCACCGAATTTTCCGTTTCCATGGTTACTGTTTCCATGGTTGCTGCCGCTGCCGTTTCCGCCGCCGCCGTGACCGAGGTCTGTGCCGTGCGCGACCGTCGTCACGAGGGGGGGTGCGGGGTGAGTGGGGGCGACGTCGTGTGACGTCGTCATCTCCCTCTCGAGCGCCAGTTGCAGCGCATACCCCGACTGGTGACCCAGCTCTCGCTCCAAGTGCGAAATTATCTTGTCCTTATTCTTCAGTTGCTCAATCTGCAGAGAGAAAAATACTTGTCATTAATTAGCCAAAATTAATCAGTGAAATAATCTTGAAAGCGGCACTAATCCTTAATTCAAATTTTAAAAAATAATTTAAAACAAAGTTTTAATAGCATTGAGATTGGCCATATGAGAAGTCACTAATGTGAAATCCAGGCCCCAGGAAAACAAAACATTTTTGAGTACAGTTTCATACTCAACTTGGGGCCCAAGATTACAAACACGTTTGGAGTATGGTTTCATGCTTAAGCTAAAATTATATATGGGGGTTTATGAACAAAACTTGGAGTTGAGCATGAACTCTTAGCACCTGGTTTTGCATAATAAATAAAATTACTCAAAGTTATTTCATAATCTGGGTTCAAATTTGTGGTTGGGCAAATTTTGGGGGTCATATTATTTACTACATGCATTTGAAGGGTGGTGGTACAGTAGTACAATGTCGGGTTTCAGAGCCAAGGATCATGAGCCAAGGGTCATGTTCAAAGCCATTCAAGGGATACAGCATCAATGCTTGTAGAATGGACATTACAAAGACGATCATGATAGAATGGAATTATTCCATCACAATGGATAATTCTGAAGAATATGCTTGAATTGTTTTGAGTACTCAAGAGATTTGAATTTATGGTACATCATTTATTTCATTAAACTTTTCCAATTATTTCTTTATGCATGTGAGATGCAAACAAAAATTAAATAAAGAATTTTTTAAAAAGCAAAATATCTTCCGTAATATGAAAGAGATTGATGCACAGGAAACCTATGTTTCAAGCAGATGTCACGCATCATAAAAAGTGCATTGGTCGACTGTGGTCAATCAGTGTATACTGCACCAGGAAACAAATATGTCCTATTGGTCTTTAAAAAAATCAGAAGTGCATTGAACAAGGTTTACTATTAATAGAACCAGAAATCAAATATGTCCTATTGGCCTCAAAACATCAGGTGCATTAAACATGGTTGTCTATTTGATGGCACCAGAAAGATGTTCATGGAACAGGGTTGCCTATTATGTAAAATAATAACAGAACCATGAAACGATTGCATTCTGGCTCTTGGCCTAAAAAAAAAATCAGAAACAATTTCCAGTATATAATTAACTTCTGAAGTAATTCTGTATATCTGAGAACAGGAATGTTCAGGAAAAATGGAAGCCAGTCCCAATGTTTGTGTGTTCGCTTCACTTTGGATTCCAGTTGGCATTGCTCTTCAAGAGATAAAAGAACTTCTCTGGTAACCATGACAATGGTGCTATAAGCTCACAGAGGAACTGGCAAAACATTAGCCATCAGTTAATGAATACCTGCCATGTGATTAACAGATTAGCTAAACGGAAAGATATATCTTAATGCTTTACATTCCTTGTCATGTTTTTGCATCATGTTTTTCTAAATTCATATCTCCAGATGGTTCACGATAACGGCAAGATATATCTATGAGGAGATGAGTTCTTGTAAAAGTCAGGAATAGAAACATATTAAGTATCATAAAAGACATAAAAAAAATATCATGGGATTGCGATGTACATTACGGAAACATGATATCTGTTGAGAATGTGCACTATTCAGAGAATGAAGCTAAAATATACAAATGTAGCTGTATCTACAAGAACTGAAGACAGTACTGGCTATGATATCTCAAAACTTGAGTGAAATTTTGTTCTGTTGAGATTTCTCCCATTGAGAAAAATCTCAAACTCAAGTTTGTTTCAAGAAGTCGGGGCAAGGTAGAAATATAGTGAGATCTATTTCCTGGACCCGGACTGAGACTGAGACTGAGACTGACAGTCTACTCACCAGACCAAATTCCCAGCAATCTGATTGGCTCACATGACCCAATATGAGCCATCTTGCAGGAAATTAGGTCCGAGTCCAGTGAATAGATCACAGGTCTCATTCCGGATATGAAAAATAGATCCTACCTATAAACACCCCATATAACACATGTTACACATCAAAGTTGAAACATTGCCCATGTTAATCTCAAAATACAAGCCAAATATATTCTAAAAACCAAAACTTACGATACATCCCAGCATGAGGGCAAACTCAAATTATCTTGTAACCATGGTGATTATTTAACTTGCCATAGGTGTGCTACCAAAATACCTATTAATCACATCACAGAACTTGGCATGGACCATTCAGAGTACATCTGTCTGAGCTGGTATGCCTGAGTTAACAACGCTATACATCTTACACCTTTAAACTTCATGATTAATCAAGGATCACTCGAGGTTTCGGGAATAAGTTGAACTTTAAAGTTAACATTTCACCATTTATTTAAAATGCCAAGATTCCCTTTGGTTCATGTTGGAGAAAATTAGTGTTATATTGGATGGTTGGCAAAAATCCAGACGAATGCTATCTTTGTTTTCTTTAGGTTTGCCAGAAGATGGATACACTTTTGAATAGTACCCAAGAGAGAGTGTGAGGTTGTACTTGGTATTTCTAGTATCGTAAAGATTTGTGTTTACTAAGTCAGGAAACCATCATAAAATAAGTATGTTAAGTCAATGCTGATGCTGCTAATGAAGACGAGGTGGTTATATCTCAGGTTGTATGTTCTAGGCTAATTTCATAATAATAACTATTACCTAGATTCCTTTTACCAATTATCTTTAAAAGAGAAGCTGGAATCAAGTATTAAATGTCATTGAAGAAAAATATATCAAAAGCAGATGTGGAAAATAACAAATTTGAAAAACTGGATAAAGAGTATAATCAATATTGCTTTAAAACATTAATTCACATTAAAGTGTGTATAATAATAAAAGAAAATACATCAAAATACAGTACTCTATCATCATTTTGAAAACCTAGATAAAGAGAATAACCAATATTGGTTTAAAACATTAATTCACATTAAAGTGTGTATAATAAAAAAGACATCCAAAGACCGTACACTATCATCAATTGGTTTCTTTTAGAAGTGTTACAAATAATTAACAGAATATAAAAATAATATAAACACATAAACCAATTTGATTACTAAGTATATCTTACCATTACCAAGTTGCTCCAAATTCATCCCAATATTTTCAAAAGTTTATAAACAACCGTACACAACATGTCATTTTTAGTCTTACTTCCTCCATAGAGAGAAGTGCGAATGGCTGAGCTTCATACCACTTCACACATCTTAACACAGCTTCACACAGCTTCACAGAGCTTCATTTTAATGTTTACCTGCCTCGCTGTTGGGGGTCTTGTCAAATATAGTCCATGGCTAAATAAAGTACCATTTAATATGTATATATCTACCACTCGTTTTCCACTATATAGCTTATATACATGATAGTAAAACTATCACTGCAGTGTGCAATGGTAGATGTATCTTGAAGCTATTTGTGTTACCCCCTTTATCTTAGGATACAAATATGTCATAATTTGATAAAGTTAGTAATATTAAAAAGGTTTTAAACATAATATTGTATGAATTCTTTCTGAAAATATGATCTCTTAAAATTTATAATTGGAAGAGTTTGCAAAAGGTAGTTCTCAAACTTTGCTTGGCTATGAATTTTCCTTACTTTCATTTATTTATTATTATTTGTTTAAAAAAAAAAAATGTGGTTTAGAGCCGCTTTCAATATTCTTCCACTTGTGTCATCACTTGTCAGTTTGGGGCATGTGTTTGCTAATATAGATGTGGGTGTGTTTTTTCATGTATAAAAAAAATGATTTCATGTATTTAAAAAAAAAATTCATTCTCAAGTTTCTGTAGAATATCTTTTTAAATTTTCCATTACTTCACATTGTCTTGTTAGATTGCTATTTTCTGCTTTTCATGGCATTCTCAGTTGACTCCAGCAGGCAGAAGGTTAAATTGCACCAACTGGCTTTTCCAAGCATGGCCAACACTATTTCAACAAGAACATGCAGCGTGGAGTTAATCATGTGGTTAACCCTAAAGGACACAGACCTCAACATGAACCCTGTCTGAGCCCAGTGTTGACAAATGTAGATATACTGACAGGCACATGCTATTAAGCATTGTCACTCTGTCCTAGGTTAATCACAACTGCCTGGTGAGCATGTAATGCTCATATTCGTAATTTAAATGAATAAATGTTCAAGGTTGGCTGTATTTCATTTTATAGTAGACAATGCTACACCAGATTCCTGCATATAATGCTAACAGAAAAATTAGACAATATAAGCAGATAAACTTAAAAATGCATTGACATTTGAAAAATTGCTATTGTCTTATTTATTAATTATATATATATATAGAAAGGGTTATGAAATCATCATTGTTCTAACCATTATATCCATATTCATTTCATTAAAATCAGATCTGAAACTTATCGCTCTGATGCTCCTTAGATAATATTGTACTGTCACTTGTATCTCAGTTAGCAGGTTATCAAGCCAAATAATTATATGAACATTGAAAACCTGTATATGATTTTAATGAGATTGGCAATTACAGAAATGATCGAATGAACCTACATTTTTGCATTTAATATTAATTTTATTAATAATAAGAAGAAGACGACAAAGAAGAAGAAGAAGAAGTAATGTATATAGTGCCTAGGATCTAGACTACTAGTAACTACTTTATTGAAAGAATAAAATAAATATCAGAATCAAGAATTTCACTTTAAAAGAGAACAAAATAATTAAATTATGAAGAAAGAAATGTAATTCCTAGAATATTCCTTGAACTGGAACCGTGATCTTGAGTGAATCCATTGCATTCCTGAAATGCATTCATCCACACTAAAACAGCACTGAA